>AWOL01S0021789.1:54186-108949 GCA_000715115.1 Nicotiana otophora | reverse complement strand
TTAAAATATTTCTTTATTTGTCCAAACTATTTCTTTTCTCTTAGACTAATTCACATAATTCGAGTTCGGCCGGGACCCACCATTGTGGACCTCGAGGAATGCCTAACACCTTCTCCTCGAGGTAATTTGAGCCCTTACCCAATCTTTGGTGATGCAAACTAGTAAACCCGAGTCATTTGCAAATAGGTGCCCTAACGCACCTTAATCCGTTAGGTGGCGACTCTCTCTTTTGAATAACCCTTCCTTTTAAAAGAATTGTCAATGTCGAAACCCGATTTCGCGAGAAAAAGGGGCGCGACAGGCATCCGTAACCACATTCGCCTTGCCTGGATGATATAGGATGGTAACATCATAATCTTTCAGTAACTCAATCCACCTGCGCTGCCTCAAATTGAGATCCCTCTGCTTGAATAAATGCTGCAAGCTGCGATGATCGTTGTAAACCTCATAGGACACCCCATAAAGATAATGCCTCCAGATCTTAAGAGCATGAACTATCACGGCCAACTCCAAATCGTCCACGGGGTAATTCTTCTCGTGGGGCTTTAGCTGACGTGAAGCATATGCAATAACTCGTCCCTTCTGCATCAATACACAATCCAGGGGAACGCGTGAAGTGTCGCAATACACTGTATACATCCTTCAATCGGGAGGCAACACTAATACCGGTGCTGAAGTCAATACGGTCTTGAGCTTCTGAAATCTCGCCTCACAATCATTGGACCATCGGAACGGAGCACCCTTCTGGGTCAATTTAGTCAGAGGTGCTGGAAAAGATAAGAAGCCCTCCACAAACCGACGATAATAACCTGCTAACCCCAAGAAGCTCCTGATCTCGGTCGATGTGGTAAGACAGGGCCAACTCTGAACTCTCTCGATTTTCTTTGGATCTACCTTAATACCCTCGTCTGATACAACATTCCACAAGAATGCCACAGAATCAAACCAAAACTCACACTTGGAGAACTTAGCATATAACTTCTGTTCCCACAAGTTCTGAAGCACAACTCTCAATTGGTGCTGGTGCTCCTCCATGCTATGCGAGTAGATCGAAATGTCATCAATGAAGACAATGACAAACGAGTTAATATATGGCTTGAACACCCGGTTATCAAATCCATAAACGCCGTCGAGGCGTTATTCAAATCGAACGACATAACTAGAAACTCATAGTGGCCATATCTAATCTGGAAAGCCGTCTTCGGAACATCTGAATCACGATTCTTCAACTGATTGTACCCCGATCTCAAGTCGATCTTAGAGAACACCCCGGCACCCTGCAACTGGTCCAACAAAGCATCAATATGCGGCAACGGGCACTTGTTCTTAATGGTAACTTTGTTCAACTGGCGGTAGTCAATGCACATACGCATAGTCCCATCTATCTTCTTCACGAATAACACCGGTGCACCCTAAGGAGACACACTCAGTCTGACGAACCCATTTGCTAGCAACTCCTCAAGATGTTCTTTCAACTCCTTCAACTCTTTCGGATCCATGCAGTACGGTGGAATAGAGATAGGTTGGGTACCTGGAGCCAAATCAATACATAAATTGATATCACGATCCGGCGGCATGCCTGGAAGATCAGACGGAAACACATCGGAGAACTCCCGGACCACGGGCACTGAATCAATTGCTGGAGTCTCTGTAGTAGTATCTCAAACATAAGCTAGATAAGCCAAACAACCCTTCTCGACCATGTGTCGAGCCTTTAGAAAAGAGATAACCTGACTAGATGCACTGACGGGCGAACCCTTCCACTCCAATCTAGGAAACTCTGCATTGCCAAGGTGACAGTCTTGACATGGAAATCAAGGATGGAGTGATATGGAGACAACCAGTCCATACCAGGATGATCTCAAAGTCAGTCATCTCGAGCAACAGAAGATCCTCTCAAGTCTCATAACCATAGAAAGTCGCAATACAAGATCGGTAGATACGATCCACAACAACAGAATTACCCACTGGTGTGGACAAATAAATAGGAGTACCTAAGGACTCACAAGAAACACCTAGGAAATGAGCAAACAGAGATGAAACATATGAATATGTAGACCCTGGATCAAATAGTACCGAAGCATCCCTACAGCAGACATAATTAATACCTGTGATCACATCATCTGAGGCTACTGCATCTGGTTTGGATGCAAAGGCATAGAACCTAGATGGAGTGCCACCTGACTGGCCTCCATCTCTAGGACGACCCCTACCCACCTGCCCTCCGCCTTTAGGCGGCCGGACGACTGGTGTGGCAGCTAGTGTTGTAATCATAGGCTACGGACCCTGCTGCACTGCCTTGCCCCATAGCCTGGGGCAAAAACTCTGTACATGACCAAGATCCCCTATCATGACCCCAAATTCCCTCCGTAGGATGTTGTGGTGGTACCTAGTCTCTAAGACTAGGTAATCCTATAAATACGAAATATAACTGAATACAAAACTGAAATTTAACAATTTCAAATCCCAAAACCCGGTAAGAATAAGTAACAAGATTCTAAGAATTTATTCTCTATGTCTCTACACATTAGAGTATAAAGTAAATAAGGAAGATAACATAGTAAGATAGAAGGGGACTCCGGAGTCTGCGGACGCTGGCAGATATACCTCGAAGTCTCCGTACACAGGTAGCTCACTGATATCTAGGCTGGTAGGAAGTACCTGGATCTGCACAAAAAGTTGTGCAGAAGCATAGTATGAGTACACCACAGCGGTACTCAGTAAGTGCCAAGCATAACCTCGGTAGAGTAGTGACGAGGTCAAGTTAGGCCCTACTGGAATAATAAAAGATATGGTGACATGTTTAACAATATAATAGCAATAATGACAATGGAAATGAATCAAGTAAGTAGTATGTCACCATCAAATTTCATAGAATAGGGGTAAGTAATACCTTGCGGCAGGAAAACAGAAATTTTCAACTTTAAGAAAATCACGACATTAATCAAAGGTAAATGCAGCCATAAAGAAATATCAACAAGGGCACTCCCGAGGTACCGCCTCATAGTCTCAAATCATAAATAAATTCACAATATCTCATTTTCTTATATCACCGCGGAAGCCTTCACATTTAATTTTAAAGAAAATATTTTTCCCGAAATAACATCCCGCGTTTTAGCCACCCTTATCACACCGCATGACTTCTAGTAGTTCCTCTACTAGCCACGCGTATCAAGCCACCCTTATCTCACTACATGTGTTTCAACACCCAGACTTTATACCACCGCATGCGTATCAATATCACAATATATCACAATTTGCACCTCAAGTACCCAAATATTTCAACTTGCCAAAATAAATCAACTTTCAGAATATGTTTCCATAATAAGGAGCTCACGACTCAATCACAGTAAATACAAAAATCTTCACCAAATATTCAGCAAAATAATATCCATTATTTTCACAATACGGAGCTCACGGCTCAATCACAATGAATACAAAAATCTACACATAATATTCAACAAAAGTAATACTTTCACAAATTTAACATCTTGACTTAACATCCAATTATTAAATGTAAAATACTTCATTTTTAATAATATTTAATTTAAGAAAATTCAACCTTCAAATAATGCACAGAATAAAAGAAAGTAAAGTTTCGACTAAACAAGTAAAAACAATTAGTAGAAACATTGTGAGGCAAATTTAGGAATATTATATAGATCAATGATGATGAATATAATCGAATAAAATAATTTAATTAATGTGTGACAGAGATATGCACAATTTAAAAACCAGAGTTTTCCACATTTAGCACGTGTACACACTCGTCACCTTGTGTACATGACTTTCAACACATTATAATTATCACATCAATACCAATCCTAAGGGGAATTTCCCCCACACAAAGTTAGACAAGTCACTTACCTCGACTTGCTCCAATTTAATCCACTAGTAGGCATTTTCCTTGATTATCCAACTCTGAATGGCTCGAATTTAGCCAAAATAATTCGATACAGTCAACAAAAACTATAGGAATCAATTTCATATGAAAATATTATATTTTTCAATAAAAATCCGAAATTAACTCAAAACTCGCCCGCGGGGCCCACGTCTCGGAATTCGGCAAAATTTACGAAATTCGACAACTCATTCAATTACAAGTCTAACCATACCAGTTTCACTCAAATCCGACTCTGAATTGACACCAAAATCTCAAAAATTCGTTTCTATGAGATTTCTAAAATTTTTCCAAATTTCAATTTCCAAACACTAATTAAATGGTGAAAACAAATGATGGATTCGGGTAATCTAACCATAATTGATTTAAGAACACTTACCCCGATGTTTTCTCTAAAAATCTCCCAAAAATCGCCTCTCCCCAAGCTCCAATTTGTCAAAAATGAAAAATGGGACGAAGTCACGTGCTTTATAACTTACAGTTTTGTCGAGGCTGCCCTCGATCCTCGGCCTCAATCCTGGCCCTCGATCATGGCCTCGATCCTAGCCCTCGATCATCGTCCTCGATCCTATGTACAATCACCCAACTCTTGCTGTACAACCATCCATAAACGTGATGTAAACTGCGTACCTCGGTTAGAGATGATAGATACCGATACGCCATGAAGTCTGAAAATCTTGCGAATATAGACCTGAGCCAGCTGTTCCGAAGAGTAAGTAGTAACTACAGGAATGCAATGGGCTGACTTGGTCAACCTATGTACAATCACCCAAACCGCATCGAACTTCCTCTGAGTCCGTGGGAGCCCAACAACGAAATCCATAGTGATCCGCTCCCATTTCTAGACTGGAATCTCTAACTTTTGAAGCAATACACCCGGTTGGTGATGCTCATACTTCACTTGCTGGCAATTTAGGCACCGAGCTACATATTCCACTATGTCTTTCTTCATCCGCCTCCACCAATAGTGCTGTCTCAAGTCCTGATACATCTTTGTAGCACCCGGATGAATGGAGTACCGCGAACTATGAGCCTATTGGAGAATCAACTCATGCAAGCCGTCTACATTGGATACACATAACCTGCCCTGTATTTGTAATACACTATCATCTCCAGTAGTGACTTCCTTGGCATCACCGTGCTGAACTGTATCCTTAAGGACAAGCAGATGGGGGTTGTCATACTGACGCTCCCTGATACGATCATAAAGAGAAGACTGAGAAACCATACAAGCCAAACTCGGCTCGGTTCAGAAATATCCAATCTAACAAACTGATTGGCCAAGGCCTGGACATCCAAGGCTAAAGGCCTCTATGCTACTAGTAAATATGCTAAGCTTCCCAAACTCTCCATCTTACGACTCAAGGCATCGTCCACTACATTGGCCTTCCCGGGATGATAGAGAATGGTGATATCATAATCCTTAAGCAACTCCAACCATCTTCGCTGCCGCAAATTAACATCCTTCTGTTTAAACATATGTTGTAGACTCCAGTGATCGGTGTAGACCTTACAATGGACACCGTACAAATAATGCCGCCAAATCTTTAAGGCATGAACAATAGCTGCTAACTCAAGGTCGTGGACCGGATAATTCTTCTAGTGTACCTTTAAATGTCTAGACGCATAGGCAATCACCCTACCGTCTTGCATCAACACTGCGCCGAGACCAATACGCAACGCATCACAATACACAGTATAAGACCCTGAACCTATATGTAATACCAATACTGGGGCTGTAGTCAAAGTTGTCTTGAGATTTTGGAAGCTCTCCTCACATTCCTCGGTTCACTTGAACGGAACACCCTTCTGGGTCAATTTGGCCATAGGTGCAGCAATAGAAGAGAAACCCTCTACAAATCGGCAGTAATGCCCTACCAAACCAATAAAACTCTGGATCTCAGTAGCTGATGTTAGTCTGGGCCAACTCTGCACTGCTTCAATCTTCTTCGGATCTACCACGATCTCTCGCACGAAACTATATGACCCAAAAATCCCATTGAATCAAGCTAGAATTCACACTTTGAAAATTTTGCATATAAATTCTTTTCTCTCAAAGTCTGAAGCACAGTCCTCAGGTGCTGCTCATGATCTTCCCGACTCCGGGAATACCCCAGAATGCCGTCAATAAACAAAATGACAAAAGAATCAAGATAGGGTTGAAATACACTATTCCTTAAGTACATAAAAGCTGCTGGGGGTTGGTTAGCCCAAATGACATTACAGGGAACTCATAATGACCATACCGAGTCCTAAAAGCAGTCTTCGGGATATCGGGTTCCCGAATCTTTAACTGATGATAGCCTGAACGCAAGTCAATTTTAGAGAATAACCTGGCACCCTGGAGCTGATCAAATAGGTCATCTATATGTGGCAATGGATACACGTTCTTCACTATAACCTTGTTCAATTGGCGGTAGTCAATACACATCCGCATAGAACTATCCTTCTTCTTCACAAATAATATAGGAGTACCCCAAGGCGATACACTAGGCCGAATTAAGCCCTTATCAAGTGACTCCTATAACAGTTCTTTAAATTCTTTCAACTCTGTTGGGGCCATACGATATGGTGGAATAGAAATGGGCTGAGTGCCCGATAACAAATCAATATCAAAGTCAATATCCTTGTCGGGTGGCATACCCGGAAGATCCGCTCGAAATACATCAGGAAAATCCCTTATTACAGGAATTGACTCCATGGTAGGAGTGTCAGCACTAACATCTCTCACATAGGCTAGATATGCATTACACCCCTTCTCAACCATTTGTTGAGCTTTAAGAAATAAAACAACTCTACTAGGAACATGATCCAAGGTACCTCTCCACTCTAGCCGTGGTAGACCTGGCATAGCCAACGTCACCGTCCTGGCGTAACAATCAAGGATAGCGTGATAGGGAGACAACCAGTCCATGCCCAAAATAATATCTAAATCCACCATACTGAGAAATAATAAATCAGCTTTGGTCTCAAAACCACTGATAACAATTAAACACGACCGATACACGTGGTCAACAATAATAGATTCACCCACGAGTGTAAATACATAAATAGAAGAACTCAAAGAGTCACGGGATACGCCCACTTACGGGGCAAAATAAGATGACACATAAGAATAAGTGGAGCCTGGATCAAATAACACTGATAAATCTCTAGGAGAGACCGGAATAATACATGTGATAACAGAATCAGATGCAACGACCTCTGTCCTAGAAGGAAGGGCATAATATCTGGCATGGCCTCTCCCTATAGGGCTACCTCTACCTATCCGACCTCCACCTCTAGCTGGCTGTGCAGGTGGAGTAGCAACTGGTGCAGTAATCATGGCCTGAGAAGCTTGAGGGCCCTGTGGAAAAGGTGGGGCCTGAGAAATCTGTGGAGGTGTACCCCTCTTAAATCTGGGGCAATCCCTCATTATATGACGAGTGTCACCACACTCAAAACAAGCCCTCGGAGGATGTGGCTGTTGGGACTGGCTCGGGCCTGATCGACTAGACTGCCCGTACTCCGTACATGAGGTACAATAGACACTGGCGGTGCATAATATGGAACATGAGGTCTGGGAGTAGCCGGAATACCATTGGAAGCTGGAAGTGCTGAGTGAATAGGACGGCTCACATAGCCTCTACCATGGCGGGCTGTAGCTGGGGAACGAGAATTGTTATATGTACTAGAATCTCAAGGTCTCTTAGCTTCCCTTTCTTCTCTCGTGTTTGCATACCCTCCAAGCTCCTCACAATTGACACCACATGTTGGTATGTGATGTCCATCTCCAGTTCTTGGGCCATAACGAATTTGATACTAGCATGGAGCCCCTCAATAAATTGACGAACCCGCTCTCGAACAGTAACAACCAAGGCTGGTGCATGCCTAGCCAAATCACTGAATCAGACCACATACTCTCACACGGTTATATAACCCTGGCGCAGCTACTTAAACTCTGCGCGCCATACATCTCTAAGACTCTGAGGAACATACTCACTCAAGAGCATATCTGAAAATGGAGTCCAAGTAAGTGAAGCTGCCTCAGCCGGACTATCCAACTCATATGCCCGCCACCACTGGTAGGCCGCTCCTTTAAGATGGAATGCTATGAAAGAATCCCCACTGGAATCTACAATACCCACAGTACGGAGGATACAGTGACATTCCTCAAGAAAACCATGAGCATCCTCTGAAGCCAAATCACTGAAAGTGGGAGGGTGGTACTTCTTGTACCTCTCGAGCCTGAGTTTCTCCCCCTCCAAAACTGTTGCCCAAGCCTTGGGACGAACTGAGACAACTGGCTGCACTGGTAAACACTTTGGGGCATGGTCAACCTGGGCTCGTGGCTCTAGGGTACGGGCGGCAGGAGTCTGTGCTCCTCCCCCGGCCTGAGATGTGGCAGGAGCAAGTGGAATTAACCCTGCCTGATCTAGAGTGCCAAACATGCTCAAAAACTGGGAGAGAGTCTCCTAAAGTGCAGTAGTGTTAACAAGCATCTCAGGTGCTTGTTCTTTAACTGGAGCTACTGGTGGTTCCTCTGCAGCAGCTCGTGCGGGTACTCTGGCTGCACCACGTGGTCTTCCTCAGCCTCTGACTCGGCCTCTGCCCCGACCCCGGCCTTTTGCGGCTCCAACAGGGGGCACGGGTGTTCGATCATCGGATCTAGTTGTGCGTGTCCTCATCATCTGTGAGAGAATAGAAAGACAATGGTTTAAAATTTTGAAGTCAACAAATGCACACGATAAGGAATCAAAGAAGTGAATATTTCCTAACAGTTCCATAGCCTCCCGAAGATAAGTACAAACGTCTCTGTATCGATCCGCGAGACTCTACTAAACCTGCTTGTGACTCATAACACCTATGAACTTAGAGCTATGATACCAACATGTCACGACCCCAAATTCCCTCCGTAGGATGTCGTGATGGTACCTAGTCTCTAAGACTAGGTAAGCCTATCAATGCGGACTATAACTGAATACAAAACTGAAATTTAATAATTTCAACTCCCAAAACCCGATAGGAATAAGTCAGAAGCTTCTAAGAATTTATTCTCTATGTCTCTATACATCAGAGTCTAAAGCAAACATGGAAGACAACATAGTAAGATAGAAGGGGGCTCCGGAGTCTGCGGACGCTGAAAGATATACCTCGAAGTCTCCGTACACAGGTAGCTCACTAATATCTGGACTGGTAGAAAGTACCTGGATCTGCACAAAAAATTGTGCAGAAGCGTAGTATGAGTACACCACAACGGTACCCAGTAAGTGCCAAGCCTAACCTCGGTAGAGTAGTGGCGAGGTCAGATCAGGCCCTACTGAAATAATAAAAGACATGGTGATATGTTTAACAATATAATAATAATAAATGATAATGAAATGAATCAAGTAAGTAGTATGTCACCATCAAATTTCACAGAATAAGGATAAGTAATACCTTGCGGCAGGAAAACAGAAATTTACAACTTTAAGAAAATCACGACATTAATCAAAGGCTAATGCAGCCACAAAGAAATATCAACAAGGGCATTCCCGACGTACCGCCTCGTAGTCCCTAATCATAAATAAAATCTCAATATCTTATTTCTTTATATCACCGCGGGAGCCTTAACATTTAATTTTAAAGAAAATATTTTTCCTGAAATAGCATCCCGCGTTTTAGCCACCCTTATCACACCACATGACTTCTAGTAGTTCCCCCGCTAGCCACGCGTATCAATCCACCCTTATCTCACTGCATGCGTTTCAACACCCAGACCTTATACCACCGCATACGTATCAATATCACAATATATCACAATTTACACGTCAAGTGCACAAATATTTCAACTTGCCAAAACAAATCAACAACGAGAATATGTTTCCACCATAAGGAGCTCACGGCTCAATCACAGTAAATAAAAAAGTCTTCACCAAATATTCAGCGAAATAATATCCATTACTTCCACAATACGGAGCTCACGGCTCAATCACAATGAATACAAAAATCTTTATAAAATATTCAGCAAAAATAATATTTCCACAAATTTAACATCTTGACTTAACATCCAATTATTAAATGTAAAATACTTCATTTTTAATAATATTTAATTTAAGGAAATTCAACCTTCAAATAATGCATAGAATAAAAGAAAGCAAAGTTTCGACTAAACAGATAAAAACAATTAGTAGGAAAATTGTTAGGCAAATTTAGGAATATAATATAGATCAATTATGATGAATATAATCGAATAAAATAATTTAATTAATGTGTGGCAGAGATATACACAATTTTAAAACCAGAGTTTTCCACATTTAGCCCGTGTACACACTCGTCACCTTGTGTATATGACTTTAAACACATTACAATTATCACATCAATATCAATCCTAGGGGAAATTTCTCCCGCACAAAGTTAGACAAGACACTTACCTCGACTTGCTCCAATTTAATCTACTAGTAGGCTTTTTTCTCGATTATCCAACTCTGAATGGCTCGAATCTAGCCAAAATATTTCGATATTGTCAACAAAATTATAGGAATTAATTTATTAAGAAAATATTATATTTTTCAATAAAATCCGAAATTAACTCAAAACTCGCCCGCAGGGCTCACGTCTCGGAATCCGGAAAAAGTTATGAAATTCGACAATCCATTCAATTACGAGTCCAACCACACCAGTTTCTCTCCAATCCGACTCTGAATCGATACCGAAATCTCAAAAATTCATTTCTATGAGAATTCTAAAAGTTTACTAAATTTTAATTTCAAAACACTAATTAAATGGTAAAAACAAATGATGGATTTGGGTAATTTAATTATAATTGAGTTAAGAACACTTACCCCGATATTTTCTACGAAAACCTCCCAAAAATCGCCTCTCCCCAAGCTCCAATTTGTTAAAAATGAAAAATGGGACGAAGTCCCGTGCTTTATAACTTACAGTTTTGTCCAGGCTGCCCTCGATCCTCGGTCCTCGATCCTGGCTCTCGATCCTGGCCCTCGATCATGGCCTCGATCCTGGCCCTCGTTCATCGGCCTCGATCCTCGGCCTCGATCATGGCTTCCATTTCTGTCCCCAAATTTCCAGCAGAATAAAAATTGCAGCAGCTGTTTAAGTCCAACATTTGATCCGTTAACCATCCGAAACTCACCCGAGGTCCTCGGGACCTCAATCAAATACACCAACAAGTCCTAAAACATCATACGAACTTATCTGAAACCTCAAATCATATAAAACAACGCTAAAACCACGAATCATACCCCAATTCAAGCTTAATGAAATTTAAAATCTTCCAACTTCTACATTCGATGACGGAACCTATCAAATCAAGTCTGATTGACCTTAAATTTTGCACACAAGTCATATATGGAATAACGAAGCTATGAAAATTTTTGGAACTGGATTCCGACCCCGATATCAAAAGGTCAACTCCCCGGTCAAACTTCCAAACTAAAATTCCTATTTTAGCCATTTCAAGCCTAATTTAACTACGGACTTTCAAATAAAATTCTGAACACGCTCCTAAGTCCAAAATCACCCTGATGGCCTAAAGTCCCACTGGAGGAACCCTGAATAGCTGGTGGGCGGTAGGAGCTCTCTGGCATGGTGCTGAAATAGGGCCGCACTGGAACACCTCGAGGAGGCGACGATGCTGGATATCTAGGCCTACTAGAATGACCCCTCACAAACTGACCTCTGCCCCAGCCGGGGCACCACTGAACCCTCCAGAATATCGAAACCGCTTATCCCTCATCATTTGCTTTCGGCTCCGCTGATGAACACCCTTGATCCTCCGATCTATCTCCACAACTAGCTCATATGAAGTCCCCATCTCAACCTCTTGGGCCATAGTGGCCTAGATACCAGAGTGCAAACCCGCGACGAACCCCTGCACTCTCTCTACATCGGTAGGAAGTATCATAAGTGCATGGAGAGACAACTCAGAGAATCTCTCCTCATAGTTGGTCACCGACATCTGTCCCTGCTGGAGCTGCTCGAACTGAAATTGAAACTCTTCCCTCTGAAAGGGTGGAATATATTTGTCCAGGAAGAGACGTGTGAACTGGTCTCAAGTCTTGGGAGGAAAACCTGCCGGTATGCCGAGAAGATAGGACTGCCACCATCTACGGGCCCTGCCCTCTAGCTAAAAGGTTGTAAAATCCACCCCATGGGACTCCAATATCCTCATGTTGTGCAGTCTATCCCTACACCGATTAATAAAGTCTTGGGGGTCCTCATGTCACTCACTTCCAAAGATAGGAGGATATAGCCTGGTCCATCTGTCCAATAGGTTCTACGGCTTGCCGGCCGCAACTGGTCTGGGCTCAGGTATAGCTGCTGCAACTGGCTAAGCTCCCCGCCCACGGGTAGTGCGCCCGGGTCTGATATACGGTAACTGCATGCCTTGGATCCTGAGCGGTAGGAGTCTGTGCTCTCTCTCCTACCTGAGATGTGGCTGGGTCCACTGGAAATAAACCAGCCTGAGTCATAGAATCCATGAACCGAAGCATACGACCCATGACCTCCTGGAATCCTGGCGCAGACATGAAATCCACTGGGTCCGGCTCCGCTGCAGGCACCTCGCCCCGCTCTTCAATAATAGGATCCTCTACTAGATCCACTGGTGGCATAACTTGAGCAACTCTGGGATGCCCTCGTCCTCTACCACGAGCTGGAGCCCTCCCTCGGCCTCTAGCAATAGGGAGAGCATCTCCTCCATGATCGGGTACATCTACCGCGCGCGTTCTCAATATCTGTGAGAGAATAAGAGAAAATTACTTAGCACAACATCAATTGCACGATATGAAATGAAGAAAAAGTAATTTCCTAACACCACATAGCCTCTCGAAGATAAGCATGGATGTCTCCGCACCGATCCGCAAGAATCTATTAGGCCTGCTTATAATTTGTGAAACGTACATGAACCTAGTGCTCTAATACCGTATTGTCACGATCTAATTTTCCCTATAGGCCGTGATGGTGCCCACATCACCTCTAGGTAAGCCAATGGTGAACTACCCATGTAATTGTTCTTTTTAATAAATTTTCAAGTAGTTGAATTTCATTTATCAATAAAATAAGGAGTAGAAAATTCAATTAAGTAAAGAAAGCTAATGAGTGCGCAAATATAGTGAAATAAATGCTCCCAAAAACCATAAAGTCTACTAGCATGTGTTCCTAGACCTGGTGTCACAAGTGTATGAGCACTAGTAAAAAATACAAAACTCTAAACTACTGTCTGAAATAGAGTAGATAGAAAATAAAATGAAAAAAGAGAGACTCTGGGTGCTGCAGATCGGACTCAGAAAGTAGCTCACCACTAAGCCTCGGGGTATCGGGGGTGTGCTTCGAAATGACTGCCAGGTGCACCTGCCTGAGATCCTGCACGATTAATGCAGAAGTGTAGCGTGAGTATATAAATAACATGTACCCAGTAAGTATCCAGTCTAACCTCGAAGCAGTAGTGATGAGAGTTCGATATCAACACTTACTATGGGCTAACAATAAAATACCGGAATGCTAAATAGACATAGAATATGTGAATAATAATATTAAAACAAGGACAACATTGATTCAATACTTCTTTAACTAATAATAAATTTCAAAAGTCTTCCACTAACGCATACAAATTCCAAATAAATCCCGAACAATTAAATAAATTATAATCTCTCAATTCATAAAAATAATATCAAGTGTATTCGGGCTCCAAGCATTAACAAGCACGATTTATGCCTAGGTCGTACGGCCCCATGCCTAGGTCGAAGTACTTAAGCGTTATTAAGAATGTTGATGTGTGCTAATTATATTATTTTGGGTGCAAATAAGGAATATATTATGAATGATATCAATGGATAATTATAATATATGTATGAGGTGCATTAAGAATGGTTTATGGTCTAAGGAGAGCCCTAAGTCCAAGTCAAGTTGGAAATTTCACAATAGACTAAAGTTTCAAGTGAGTTCGCACAAGACCTAACTTCCAATGAGCATAACTCTGATGATACGAAGTGTTATATGGTTTATTACCTATCAAATGAAATATATTTGAGTCTAGTTTCTAACGCTTCAAACCGTTCGTCATTTGTACACTCCTACAAACAGTTATGACCAAATTACCAAAGGCTGGAAAAATGCAATTATGCGGCCAATTCTGCGATCGCAAAATCGTTATGCGATCGCGAAACTGCTTCTGCGATCGCAAAATTTGTTGCAGAATGGAGCAGAACATCCCAGTTCTGGGCACTAATTTTGCGGCCCACGTACCCATTCTGCGGTCCATTATGCGACCGCAAACCTGATTTTAGAGGGTTAATTTTTCTATTTTTATAACTCAACCCCATTTTAATAAATAGCTTTTGGGGCTTATTTCGGGGTATTTATTTGAGGGTTTTAGAGAGAGGTAAGAGAATTTTAGAGAGAGAAGGAGAGAACCTAACATTCTAATCATCTTATCTTCAAGAATCAAGGAAGCTAATCACAAGATCTTCATCTAAGAGGTAAGATTGAACCCCTAGTCTTCAATTCGAGTTTGGGTAAAAGATTGGTGATTGGGAGTATGATTATTGGGTATAAGAGTATAATGTATATATGCTTGTACCAATAAGGTTTGTGGAAATATTGTTGAGATCAATTAAGTAAAGATTGGGTTGTGGAATGAAGGAAATCTTGTAGAAGAAACTTAACAAAATTTGCATACCTAGTGTTTGATCAAATGCTCAAATGAGCTGAAACCATGAAACTCTTCCTAATTACGGTTCACTTTTGTTATGTTTCTAAATAGATTGAAGTTTCTAGGATTTCCGGAACCTCGTAGTAATATAAGGAAGGCTCAAGAAAGTTTGGAGCCATCCGGAGGTCAATTCACGTGAAAAAACTATTTTGGAATATCGGAATAACTTCAAAAAGGTAAGTATCTTGCCTAGCCTTGAGTGGGGGAATTACCCCTTAGGTATTGAGTCTTATGTGAAAATTGTATAATTAAAAACTATGTACGTGAGGTGACGAGTACGTACTTGGATTATATGTGCAAATTATATCGGTTGAAATTCGTAGACTCCCTTATATATTAAATTGGAAAATTGTTGGAACTTAGTAAATTCTTGATTTGTCATGTCTCATTCCTTATTTGTCGAGTTTGTATTTTATATGATAATTTGGTATGATTTCCATTTGACTTTTATGTGAACTTTGTGTTTGTTTGAGTTTCTATTTTTATGGAAAGTACTTTCAATATTGATTTTATCTACAGATAATTTAAATGGAAAATTTAGTTAATAAGATGAATAAATCTATTATTTTACGATGTTGTGATTTAAAAGAGGTGTTGTTCCTTGATGAATTACTTTTCAGTCATTTTGTTAAGATGTTTTGCACATTATAATTAATTAAATAAGTTTAAATTGAGGCGTTTATATATTTATCTAAAATTTGGATTAAAGAAGGCGTTGTCATATGATGAGTTATTCTCCTATCCTTGTGGTTGTTTTTGAGATTTTAAATACATTGTGTTGAGCCGTGGACTATCTGTTGTGAAACTAATTGACTTTATTGTACCTTTGGAATGGTTGTGGTCTACGGAAAATTTGTAAATACGAGTTGATGATGATGTGCTGTTGTGATAATATTCTATGTGAATTGTTGTGTGATTTGGGTTACTGTTATGCGGCGTATAAGGGTGGCATCCCATTGTTGACACTATGCGGGCATAAGGGTGGTATTTCACTATTATTTTATATGTTGGGATATTGTCTGGGTGGAGTGATAAGGGAGGCTATTAAACAGAGCGATAAGGGAGGCTATTATAAGAGCGATAAGGGTGGCTATTGATATTGTTAGGTTGGTGGGATAAGGGAGGCTATTATAGGAGAGATAAGGGTGGCTATAGGAGAGATAAGGGTGGCTATTGTCAGGGACGATATGTGATAATGTGAGGTTACTGTGTTGGCAATGTTTATGTGATGATGTGGGGTTATTGCGTTGGAAAGTTTCATGTGATGTTGTGATTTTCCTTGTGTTTATTTTTATATCTTGTACAACTTGTCTCATTATTTCGGTAAACTTGATAATAGTCTGATCTATGTTGAAATTGTGAGCATGTGGCTATTGCCGGGCAAATTATGTTATTGGCACGTGAACTATCCGTGCAGATGTGATATGAAATGTGGGCACGAGGTTCCAGGGAATATAAAAGTGGACTGAGACCCGTGTTACAAAAATATGAAAGTGCGCTGAGACCCGAGTTTTATGATTATGAAATGAGGTGTCACAGAGTAACCTTTATTTGAAAGAAGTACATTCGAAAGATATTTATTTGAAAGAAGTATATTTAAAAGATATTTATTCTAAAGAATTATATATGAAAGATTTATATTTGAAGGACTTGTTTAATTGGTTGTACTTATGTTCCTTATTCGTTTGAGTAATGATTATGGTATTCTTGTTGCCTTGTTGTTTATATCCATGGTTGATTTTGTGGCTATTATTGCTAATTGTTTTCCAGTACTGTTGTATACTGCTATATTGCATGGGTTATTTGACTAGTGAGTGTCTTAATTGTACCTCGTCACTACTCCACCGAGGTTAGTCTTGATGCTTACTAGGTACCGACCGTGGTATACTCATACTACACTTCTGCACATTTTTGTGCAGAGCCAGGTATATCGAACTCGGGTAGAGTTAGTGTGTTGATCGCAAGGATTCAAGGTAGAGTTGCTTGGTTGTCGCAGTCCCTTGGTGTCTTTCTATTTTATTGTACTGCCAACTCTTATTCGAACAGTATTATATATTCGATCCTTGAGATCATTACATGTAACCAGTTAGAGTTAGTGACTCAGTATTACCAGTCTTGGGAGGTTGATATATTTGTAATTATTTTCGTTGTTGGTTTATAAAAAAAAATGGCTTGAAATGAAATTGAAATCGGCTTACCTAGTCTTAGAGACTAGGTGCCATCACGACACCTGAGGTGTGATTTTCGGTCGTGACAAATGTGTACATTGTCGAGGGTCGAGCGACACAAACTATAGATGCATTTATTATACTGCCGAGGCGTTCGGCCCGCTCTACAAGAAGAGAGATTACTCTATGAACATCCGATTTAAAAGCCATTATAAGGCTAATGCACAAATAAGCACAATCTCTATTAACGGTCAAGTAACCCGCCAAAATCCAAGTAAGTGAAATTCGGTCTTTACAAATCCTTTAACAAGTTTCAATATAATTTAAGCACTTTAATTAACAAGTAGGGTGAAAACATCGTAAGTATTTCATGATTTGGGTCATAAACTACCTGGACTTAAGCATAATTAGTAGCTACGCATGGACTCTCGTTACCTCCTGCGTACATAGCCCCCATTATTAGAATCAAATAGCAATTTAAATCACCTATGGATAAATTCCCTCTTATAAGGTTAGGCAAGAGACTTACCTCGTCTCAAAGCTCACTTTCCGGCCACAAATTTACTCTAAGGACCCAACTTGGTACCGAACAATCCGAAGCTAGCCAAATGTCATATAAAATAATCAATATACGCTCAAAAGTTAATAATTTAACTATTAGAGTAACTGCTCAACTCAATTTGGAAGATTCCTAACTTTCACCCCGGGACCATGTGAGAAGGATCTAGAATATGAGAGAGCTTTGAACGGTCCAGATTAGATCCATAATCGTTGTGTTCATCAGCTGAGATGATGCCACGTTGCTTCTCATGTGGCTTTTCAGAACAAAAACTAAGACCCTAGCTTTGTTTTGTCCATTATTTGCTCATCTTTGACCTTAAGCCTTGGTCTTTCTTCTTCTTCATCGACTCCTCTTAGAAGTTTTGATATTTGGTATGGCTACGTTTCTTGCAATGGCTTACATCATCACCGACAACGCTAGTATAAGTTTTTCTTTTTTCTCCACAAAGTAGAAATAGTGTTGTAAACAATTACCCTTCAATCACTGGGCTATTTTTGTCAAGAGCTTAGATTGAAAAATTAGCCACAATTGATTGTTCTTAGGGGTGTGCAAAGAAAACCGATAAACCGCACCAAACTGATAATTCGAGTCAAACCGGGGGAAACAACCTGATCATAGGTTGGTTTGATTTGGTTTGGTGATGGAAAAAAGCCCGACTATAATTGGTTTGGTTTGGTTTTAACTAAAAAGTCAAACCGAAACCAACCCCACCCGATATTATATTTATTCAATTTCTAAAAATATTTTATACATATAAATATTATTTTTAATATAATTATAAATATTTCTTAAATTTTTTCACAGTTTTATCTTTAAACATATTATTTCAAGTTTGGACTTAACATTCTTGAATGGTCATATAAATTTTATAGCTCATAAAGGTAGTAATTCAAATAAACTTCACATCAACACTAATGCTAACAAAGAATATTCAATTTTACACTAGAAATGACAATCGTGTTGGATATCTATTTTTTAGTCTTGCATTGATTTATAATGAAAATGCATAACTTAGTTTATCTTATCTTTAGTGCTTAGTTGTGTAATTAATATACGTATAGTTGTACTTATTTTAGCATGACCTATATAGTACTTTTAGATTATGTTAATATTTATTATGGCTAATTACTTAGTAATTTTGTTTTATGAATTCTATTATCTTTGTTATTGAATATTTTAGTACAATGCTATGACTCATCTCATATTATTGTATTATTTCTTAAAGAATATATTATATAGTTGTATCCTACTAGGACTAAAGAAATATTTGGAGCACAAGTTATATATTTTGTGCTATGAAGACTTATCGAAAAAAACCCGAAAACTCAAAAAAAACCGAAAATTTCGAGAAAACCTGAAATTGAAAAATCCGACACCATTGGTTTGGTTTGATAATTGAAATATCTGAATCAACCCGACCTATGTACACCGCTAATTGTTCTTATGTACTTCCTCCGTTCACTTTTACTTGTCCACTATTGACTTTGCACACCCCTTAAGAAATAATAAATAAAGTGCATAATTTACCATGATACCCGTATTAATTGGTGTATAGCCTTAATAAGTTTGGAAAATGATTTGGAATGAGTAAATAATAATAGTGGCAAAACAGGAAAAAATAATTATTTTTCTTTTGATATGCGAAAAGTGACAAGTAAAAATAAAAATTTATGTTTAGAATACTTAACAACTAAAGGTGAACGGAGGAAAAATTCCAATGTTTTCTTTTTAGTATTTAAACTTGTTTATGTGCCGTCGTTTATGTGTCGTACACACTACCCTCTCCAGACCCCACAGTGTGGGATAATACTGGGTATGTTATTATTGTTGTTGTTTATGTACCATCTATAAATATATCAAAATAGTTTAACTTAATTGATGCTATAACCAAGACGTTATTATAAATATATATTATATTATGGATGTTCATTTAGTACTCCGTTGTAAATAAGCTTCCTGAAGAAGCTTATCTATATGAGACTTCGCCGTAAATATGTGTATCTATTTAGTACTCTATTGAAAATAACCCTCCTGAAGAAGCTTATCCTTTCGGTACCCCGTTATGGATAAACATCACCCCCGGTAAACGATTATCTATATCTGGTACAATGAGCTTATCCTTTCAGTAACCCCTTATGGACAAACATCACTCCCGGTAGAAGATTATCTATATCTGGTACAATGAGCTTATTCTTTCGGTACTCCGTTATGGATAAACATCACTCACAGTAGAAGATTATCTATATCTGGTACAATGAGCTTATTCTTTCGGTACTCCGTTATGGATAAACATCACTCACAGTAGAAGATTATCTATATCTGGTACAGTAGCAGCTTACATGCAGCTTGCAGAAGCAGTTTACACAACAACTTCCTTTTTTCTATAAATAGAGGAGATTTCAGTTCATTATGTACATAAGTTTGAAGAGAGAAGAATATATCAGTTCTTCTCTATACTTGTCTTTACTTTAGAGTCTTTATTTCATAACACGTTATCAGCACGAGACTCTGCCATCTCGAGCAAATACTTTGAAAGTATCAGAGGTATGAACTTTCTTTTTCTAAATAATGTCAAATCTTTCTAAACTTACATTTGTAGCCCTGGATGTATCGGGCAAAAGCTACATGTCTTGGGTGCTTCATGCTGAAATACATCTTGATGCGATGGGTTTGGCAGACACCATCAAGGATAAAAATCAAGCATCAAACTAAGACCGTGCCAAAGCAATGATATTCCTATGCCATCACCTTGATGAAGGCTTGAAAATGGAATATCTCACTATTAAAGATCCAGTCATATTATGGAATACTTTGAAAGATAGATATGACCACATGAAGATGATCGTTCTTTCATATACACGTTATGATTGGACTTATCTAAGGCTACAAGATTTTAAATCTATCAATGAGTATAATTCTGCTATGTTCAGAATTATTTTCCAATTGAAATTATGTGGTGATAATATTACTCATCATGATATGTTGGAGAAACTTTCACCACTTTTCATGCCTCGAATATGCTCCTGCAGCAGCAATATCGAGATATGGGATTCAAAAAGTATTCTGAACTTATCTCACATCTTCTTATAGCCGAGCAACATAATGGGCTATTAATGAAAAACCATGAAAGTCGACCTACTGATTCTTGTCCATTCCCTAAAGTGAATGAGACGAACTTCCACCAAGCTAAGCGTGGAAGAGGACGTAACCCCAGTCGTGGTCGTCGCCGTGATCGGGGAAGAAACTCTAATCATGGCAATAATAATGCACCAAAGAACTCTCCTTACCACCAACAGTGGAAAAGGAAGGAACAAAAGCATGAAGCGGTGCAAGCAGCAAAGGCAGAAAATGCATGCTATAGATGTGGAGGAAAATGGCACTTGTCACGTACATGTCGTATGCCAAAGCACCTGGTTGAGCTTTATCTAGCCTCCCAGAAGAAGACAGAGAAAAATGCTGAAGCAAATTTTATTTCTGAAGATAATTTAGACTTCATGCATTTAGATGTAGCTGATTACTTTACACTCCCAGAAGGAGAAACAGGTCATGTGATCGGTGATAAATCTGTAAAAATGTAAATATTTTAATTTTTGTTAATTGTAGTAGATAGTATGTTTATGTAATTTTTGTACATAAATAAAAGTTGTGCTTTGATAATGATGTTTACTATCATATTTATTTTGTTTATGCCATTTTGAAGAATATGGATAATCCCCAAATTATGTTGGATCAAAGACCAATCATGAAGATATTTGTGTAATTGATAGTGGAATAACTCATGCCATAGTCAAAGATCAAAAATACTTTTCTTATTTGCATAAGGAAAAATCAAATGTTTCAACAATTTCTAGTAATATAAATTTGATTCAAGGCTCCGGAAGAGCCACTATGTTTATGTCTAAAGGAACAAAACTTATAATAGATAATGTATTATTCTCCTCCAAGTTTCGAAGAAACTTGTTGAGTTTTATAGATATCCGCCGAAATGGGTATCATGTTGAGACGATAGATGAAGCGAATATGGAATATCTTTTTATTACAAAGAATGTTTCTGGCCAGATGTGCATTGTAGAAAAGTTACCAACTTTATCTTCTGGCTTATACTATTCAAAGATTAGTACAGTTGAAGCACACTCTATCGTAAACCAGAAGTTTACTGATTCAAATATTTTTATGCTTTGGCATGGTCGTTTGGTCCATCCTGGATCAATAATGATGAGAAAAATTACTGAAAATTCGAGTGGGCATCCATTAAAGTACCTGAAGATTCTTACAAATAATGAATTTTCTTGTGATGCTTGTTATCAAGGTAAAATGATCACTAGACCATCACCGATGAAGGTTGTCATTGAATCCTCTGCCTTTTTAGAACGTATTTATGGGGATATATGTGAATCTATTCACCCACCAAGTGGGCTGTTTAGAGATCTTATGGTCGTAATAGATGCATCTTCAAGATGATATTATGTGTGCCTACTATCATCTCGCAACCTAGCGTTTGCAAAGCTATTAGCCCAAATAATTCGATTAAGGGCACAATTCCCAAATTATCCTATAAAGGCTATTCACCTTGATAATGCTGGAGAATTCTCATCTCAAGCTTTTGATGATTATTGTCTATCAGTTGGGATAAAAGTTGAATATCCTGTAGCTTATGTTCATACTCTAAATGGCATTGTAGAGTCATTTATTAAGTGCATACAATTGATAGCAAGACCATTGCTTATAAAAACAAAATTGCCCACTATTGTTTGGGGCCATACTATCTTTGATGCAACATCACTTATCCGTCTCAGACCGACACATTGTAATAAATATTCTCCGTCACAATTAGGTTTTGGTCATAAACCAAATATTGCCCATCTATAAATTTTTGGATGTGCTGTAAATGTGCCAGTAGAACCACCACAGTGTAGTAAGATGGGCCCACAGAGAAGGTTAGGAATATATGTTGGGTTTGAATCACCCTTTAATATTGGCTATCTTGAACCATTGATAGGAGATTTATTTACTTCTTGATTTGAAGATTATCGGTTTGATGAAACAAATTTTCCACAATTAGGGGGAGAGAAAAAGGAAATTAAAAGAGAAATTGTGTGGAAAGTTTTATCATTATCTCATTTTGATCCACGTACCCCTATATGTAATTAAGAAGTCCAGAAGATCATCCATTTATAAAATATAGCAAATCAAATGCTAGACGCGTTTATTGATTTGAAAAGGATAACTTAGACACATATCCCTGCAAAGAAAGTGCCTATCCGAATTGATGTCCCAGCAGGACCATCTACTAGCATGAGAGCTAGTGAACGTAAAGCACGCCTGAAGCATGGTAAGCCTTTGGGTTTTAAGGATCGAAATCCTCGAAAAAGAAAATCGACAAATGATCAAAACGATACTATGAAAGGATCTCTTGAAGAGACCCAAGATCTGATTAGTTCTGAGATTCCTGAAGAAATCAACGAACCGGAGACTCAAGTGAGTGAGAAGCTTTTAATAAATTCTACTGGTGAGGGGATTAATTTAAATCAAGCTGAAATAGTGGTGGATAATATTTTTGCATATAATGTTGCACTTAACATTATGCAAGATAGTGAGGATCTTGAAAACACGATCTGTCGAAGCATGTCGACAAAGATCTGATTGGCCAAAATGGCAAGAGGCAATTCAATCAGAATTGAACGTACTTGCTAAAGGAGAGGTCTTTGGACCAGTAGTCCAAACACCTGCTGGTATAAAACCAGTTTGTCATAAATGGGTTTTTGTGCGAAAAAAATGATAAAAATGAAATTGAAAGATACAAAGCTCGCCTTGTCGCGCAAGGATTCTCACAACGACCCGGAGTCGATTTGGATGAAACATATTCACCTGTTATGGATGCCATAACATTTCGATATCTCATCAGGTTAGCACTACATGATAATCTTGAAATACATCTAATGGATGTAGTTACAGCTTATCTGTACGGTTCACTTGATAATGAAATTTATATGAAAATCCCTGAAGGACTTTAAATGCCCGAAGCAAATCCAAAATCTCGAGAAATATATTCAATCAGATTACAAAGATTTTTGTACGGTTTAAAGCAATCTGGGCGTATGTGGTATAATCGCCTTAGTGAATATTTGCTAATGGAGGGTTACATAAATGATGTTATTTGTCCATGCATTTTTATAAAGAAAATGGCATCAGAATTTATTATACTTGTTGTTTATGTTGATGACATAAATCTTGTTAGAACTCCAAAAGAGCTTCAAAAGGCAATTGAATATTTTAAGAAAGCATTTGAGATGAAAGATTTTGGAAAGACAAAACTTTGTCTTGGTCTGCAAATTGAACATTTAGCAGACGGGATCTTTCTCCATCAATCAGCCTATACAGAAAGGGTCTTAAAATGCTTTTACATGGACAAAGCGTACCCATTGAGTACACCAATGGTTGTTCGATCAGTTGAATTGAATAAGGATTTGTTTCGACTTCCAGAAGAGGATGAGGAACTCCTTGGTCCCGAAATACCTTATCTTAGTGCAATTGGTGCACTTATGTATCTTGCTAATGCTACAAGGCATGACATAGAATTTTTTGTTAATTTACTAGCAAGCTATAGCTCTTCTCCTATATGGAGATATTGGAATGGGATTAAGCATATATTGCGATATTTAAAGGGAACACTTGATATGAGTTTATTTTATTCTAACAAAGGTAGTGCAGATCTTGTTGGTTATGCAAATCCAGGTTATTTATCTGATTCACATAAAGCTCGATCTCAAACCGGGTACGTGTTTACATGTGGATGTATCATATCATGGCGCTCCACAAAGCAATCTATTGTTGCTACTTCTTCAAATCATGCTGAGATAATAGCTATTCATGAAGCAAGTAGGGAATCCGTATGGTTGAGATCACTGATTCATTTTATTCAAGGAAAATTTGGTTTGGAATGTGATAAAAGATCTACAATTTTATACGAAGACAACGTTGCATGCTTAGCCCAATTAAAGGGAGGATTTATAAAAGGAGATAGAACAATACACATTTTACCAAAATTATTCTACACACATGATCTTCAGAAAAATGGTGACATTGATGTGCAACAAATCTGTTCAAGTGACAATCCGACAGATTTATTCACTAAATCTTTGCCAACTTCAACTTTTGAGAAGATGGTATACAAGATTGGAATGTAGAGACTCGAATATTTGAAATATGGTTTTTATCAGGGGAGTACAATATGCGATATACTCTTTTTTCCTTGCTAAGTTTTTTCCCACAGGTTTTTCCTTATAAGGTTTTTAATGAGACAACTAGTTATACGTATTACTAAATATGTGTACTCTTTTTCCTTCACTAGAATTGTTTTTCACGGGATTTTTCTTAGTAAGGTTTTAATGAGGCAAATTTTCTTTTAATGAACATCCAGGGGGGAGTGTTATAAATATATTATATTATGGATATTCATTTAGTACTCTGTTATGAATAAGCTTCCTGAAGAAGCTTATCTATACGAGACTCCGCCGTAAATATATTTATCTATTTAGTACTCTGTTATGAATAAGCTTCCTGAAGAAGCTTATCTATACGAGACTCCGCCGTAAATATATTTATCTATTTAGTACTCTGTTATGAATAAGCTTCCTGAAGAAGCTTATCTATACGAGACTCCGCCGTAAATATATTTATCTATTTAGTACTCTGTTATGAATAAGCTTCCTGAAGAAGCTTATCTATACGAGACTCCGCCGTAAATATATTTATCTATTTAGTACTCTGTTATGAATAAGCTTCCTGAAGAAGCTTATCTATACGAGACTCCGCCGTAAATATATTTATCTATTTAGTACTCTATTGGAAATAAGACTCTTGAAAAAGCTTATCCTTTCGGTACCTCGTTATGAATAAATATCACCCCCGGTAGAAGATTATATATATCTAGTACAATGATCTTATCCTTTCGGTACCCTGTTATGGATAAACATCACCCCCGGTAGAAGATTATCTATATCTGGTATAATGAGCTTATCCTTTCGATACTCCGTTATGGATAAACATCACCCCTGGTAGAAGATTATCTATATGTGGTACAGTAGAAGCTTACAATCAGCTTGCAGAAGCAGCTTACACTGCAATTTCCTTTCTTCTATAAATAGAGGAGATTTCAGTTCATTATGCACATAAGTTTGAAGTCAGAATAATATGTCAGTTTTTCTCTATAGTTATCTTTATTTTACGGTCTTTATTTCATAACAGATGTCACCATTTCGATTCCAATGCCAAAACGTAAGAATACCATGTTTTCTTTTTTAGTATTTAGACTTGTATATGTGTCGTCGTTTCAAGTTCTATTTTTATTTTTACTTATTGTTCTATCACGACCCAATTTCACCTATAGGTCGTGATGGCGCCCAACACTACAGCTAGGCAAGACCATTAGTAATTCAAACACATATTAAATTCCTTTAAAACCAACGAGTAATTAAACTCTTCTTAATTGCAGGAATTTAGTAAATTAAAACAACCAAGAACAAAATTTAAATCCAAACATTCTACTAGTGTGTGTGCCAAAACCTAATGTCATAAGTGTATGAGCATCTAGTACATTATACAAAGTCCAAATACTGTCTGAAATAAAATAGACAGAATACAAATACAAGAAGAGACACTGATAGCTGCAGAACAACTAAGAAAAGCAGCTCACAACTACGCCTCTGGATAAAGTGGGTGTGCAATGATAGGTCCTCCACTAGTGCCTGTCTCAGATCCTACACAAAAAGTGCATCAAGTGTAGCATGAGTACGTAAACAACGTGTACCCAGTAAGTATCAAGCCTAATCTCGAAGAGGTAGAGACGAGATGGCCGACTTTGACACTCACTACAGGTCAATAATAATAATTGAAATAAAACAAGAATATCTAGATCAACATGATTCACAGAGTTAACAATAATTTATTTAACCAATAAAAATAATTAAATTCCTTCAAATGCAACAATTTCCAAACTATTAATTAAATTCACAAACTGCAATTGAAATGCCAAGGTATCGTATAGTTATCATTATTAGGCACGATTTCTGCCGAGGTCGTACGACCCGATCCAGAGTATCGTGTACACTGCCAAGAGTCGTGTGGCATGATCCATAGATACATCTATCCTGCCGAGGTGTTCGGCCCGCTCCACAAAATATGAGAACATTTTCTTATGTACCTCCGGAAGGAGAGTATATTTATTATAAGATCAATTCGAGGGGATGAACAAATTTTTTTTAACAATTAATTAATTTAAACAGAAAATTAAGCATATGAGATTTTCATCTTTTTATATTTTCCCCAACAATTTACAATAAATACCAAATAATTTAATTAAATAACGGATACAATTTACACAAGTAGTTCATGCTTTGAGTCCTAAACTACCCGAACTTTAGCATTAATAGGTTTTACACACGGACTCTCGTCACCTCATGCGTACGTAGCCCCCACGATTAGCAACAATTATTAATTTAATTACCTATGGGGTAATTTCCCCCTCACAAGATTAGACAAGAGACTTACCTCAACTTGCTCCAATTTATTCCACTAGAAGGCCTTTTTCACGATTATCCAACTCTGTCTGGCTCGAATCTAGCCAAAATAATTCAACACAATCACTAAAAATATTGGAATCGATTCCATAAAACTATACTATATTTTTCCATAAAAATCCAAAATTAATTCAAAAATTGTCCGTAGGGCCCACATCTCGAAATCCGACAAAAGTTATGAAATATGAACGTCCACTCAACCACGAGTCTACCCATACCAAAATTACTAAATTCTGATAACAATTCAGCCCTTAAATTCTCAAATCTATCCAAGAGGGTTTTCAAACGTTTCCAAATTAATTTACCAATTAAATGATAAAAATAGTGATGGATTCGGGTAATTTAACCAATATTGAGTTAGGAACACTTACCTCGTTGTTTCCTCTGATAATCTCCCAAATATCGCCTCAATCCGAGCTCCAAATCGATAAAAATAGAAAATGGGAGTCCCATTTTTAGAGCTTAAACTCTTTGCCCAGTGATTTCTTATACGCGATCGCGAACTTCCTCACACGATCGTGTAGCACAAGTTTTCACTGCCCATAAAATAACCCTACGCGATCGCAAAGTTCAAACCTACAGGCCCATGCGATCGCAAACCATTTCACGCGATCGCGAAGCACAAACGCATGGCCTTCCCTGCTGCTCCACTTACTCTACGCGAACGCGACCTCCTCCACGCGGTCGTGAATGCCAAATTCCCACACCTATGCGATCGCAGCCCTATTCATGCGATGGCGAAGAACAAAAATATCACTGCCTCAAACAAGCCAACGTGATCGCAAACTATCTCATGCGATCGCGTATAACAAAGTCGCCTCTGCCCAATTTACACTACGCGATCACAGACAAACTTACGCAATCGCGTATAAGGAAATCAGAAGAAAAAATACCAGCACCTATCAGCAGTCTCCCAAAGGCCAAAAGTAATCCGTTAGCCGTCTGAAACTCACTTGAGCCCCTCGGGACCTCAACCAAATATACCAATAAGTCCCAAAATATCATATGAACTTAGTCGAACCCTCAAATCGTACCAAACAACGCTAAAACCATGAATCATCCTCCAATTCAAGCTTAATGAAACTTAAGATTTTCAACTTCTACATTCAGTACCGAAACCTATCAAATCAAGTAAGATTGATCTCAAATTGTGCACACAAGTCATAAATAACATAACAGAGATATGAAAATTTTCGGAACTGGATTCCAACCCCGATATAAAAAAGTCAACTCCCCGGTCAAACTTCCAAACTTAAATTCATGTTTTAGCCATTTCAAGCCTATTTTAACTACGGACTTCCAAATAAAATTCAGAACACGCTCCTAAGTCCAAAATGACCATACGGAGCTATTGGAACCGTCAAATCCTAATTCCGAGGTTATTTTCTCAAAATGTTAACCGAAGTCAAACTTAGCATTCTAAGGCCAACTTAAGGAACCAAGTGTTCCTATTTCAACCCGAACACTCCCAAATCCTGAACCAACCATCCCCGCAAGTCATAAATTAATAAAATCACATACAGGGAGTTTTATTTAGGGGAACTGGGTTCTAAAAGTCAAAATGACCGGTTGGGTCATTACATTCTCCACTTCTTAAACAAACATTCGTCCTTGAACGGGTTTAGAATTGTACCTGGAGTGCTGAATAAGTGTGGATATCTGCTTCACATGTTTTCCTCGGCCTCCCAAGTCACTTCCTCGACTGGTTGTCCCCTCCACTAGACTTTCACTGCATAAATTCTCTTGGACCTCAACTGGCGAACCTGTTTATCAATAATGGCAACCGGTTCTTCTTCATAGACCGAACTATTATCTAGTTGAACTGTGCTGAATTCTAACACATATGATAGGTCGACATGATACTTCCGAAGCATAGATACATGGAAAACTGGATGAACTCCCGATAGACTGGGAGGCAATGCAAGCTCCTAAGCAACCTCCCCAACTCGTCTCAACACCTCAAATGGGCCTATAAACCTTGGGCTCAAATTGCCCTTCTTCCCAAATCTCATGATTCCCTTCATCAGTGAAGACTTAAAGAGAACTTTTTCACCCATCATAAATGATAAATCTCGCGCTCCCTAATCTGTGTAACTCTTCTATCTGGACTGTGTTGTACCAAGTCGGTCCTGAATCAACTTTACCTTTTCCAAGGCATCTTTCACTAAATTAGTACCGTATAACTTAGACTCAACAGCCTCAAACCATCCAATGGGTGAACGACATCGACGACCATATAAAGCCTCAAATGGAGCCATCTCGATGCTGGATTGGTAACTGTTATTATAAGCAAACTCGGCCAAAGGCAAGAAACGATCCCACTGACCTCCAAAGTCAATCACACATGCCCTAAGCATATCCTCAAAAATCTAAATTGTCCACTCTGACTGCCCGTCGGTCTGCGGATGAAAGGCTGTGCTGAGCTCTACACGGGTCCCCAACTCACTCTGTACTGTTTTTAGAAATGTGAAGTAAACTGAGGACCTCTATCTGATATGATGGAAATTGGCACATCGTGCAACCAAACTATCTCCTGAATATAAATTTGGGCCAACCTCTCTGAAGTATGCATAGTCACAACAGGAATAAAGTGTGTCGACTTGGTCAACCTATCGACAATGACCCAAACTGCATCAAATTTCCGCAAGGTCCATGGCAACCCAACTACAAAGTCCATAGTGATGCGTTCCCATTTCCACTCCGGTATAGTCATCTGCTGA
The DNA here is from genome assembly GCA_000715115.1 of Nicotiana otophora. Taxonomy (NCBI): domain Eukaryota; kingdom Viridiplantae; phylum Streptophyta; class Magnoliopsida; order Solanales; family Solanaceae; genus Nicotiana; species Nicotiana otophora. Next base: position 79,327 of record AWOL01S0021789.1, on the reverse strand, counting down.
AGTAGGCCACATGGCCTCTGGTGCTCATATTTAACTTGCTGACAATTTAGACACCTAGACACATACTCAACTATGTCCTTTTTCATTTGTCTCCACCAATAATGCTGCCTCAAATCACGATACATCTTCGTAGCAACTGGATGAATAGAATACCAAGAACTGTGTGATTCCTCTAGGATCTTTTTCCTTAGTCCATCCACATTAGGAACACATAGACGATCCTGGAGTCGCAGAACACCATCCGCTCTAATTGTAACTTCCTTTGCACAACCCCGTAGTACCGTTTCTCGAAGAACCATTAAGTGTGGATCATCATACTGGCGAGCCTGGATCTGTTCAAATAGTGAAGACTGATCTACAACACATGCAAGAACTCGGTTGGGCTCTGAAATATCCAGTCGTATAAGTCTATTGGCTAAGGACTGAATATCTGAAGCCAATGGCCTCTCCTATGCTGAAATGGAAGCCAAACTACCCATACTCTCTGCCTTTCTACTTAAGGCGTCTGAAACCACATTTGCTTTGCCTGGATGATATAGGATAGTAATATCATATTCTTTTAGTAACTCAAGCCATTTGCGCTGTCTCAGATATAGGTCCCTCTGCTTGAACAAATGCTGCAAACTACGATGATCAGTGTAAACTTCACAAGACACCCCATAAAGATAATGCCTCCAAATCTTAAGAGTGTAAACAATCGCAGCTAACTCCAAATCATACACTGGATAATGCTTCTCGTGGGGCTTCAGCTGACATGAAGCATATGCAATAACTCGCCATTCCTGCATTAATACACAACCCAAGCCAATGCGTGAAGCGTCATAATACACTGTATACATCCCCGAACCAGAAGGCAACACTAACATTGGTGCTATAGTCAATGTTGTCTTGAGCTTCTGAAAGCTCACCTCACAATCATCGGACCATCGGAACGGAGCACCCTTCTGGGTTAATTTGGTTAAAGGTGCTGCAATAGATGAAAAACCTTCCACGAACCGACAATAATAATCTGCTAAACCCAGAAAACTTCTGATCTCAGTGGCCAAAGTGGGACGATGCTAATTCTGAACTGCCTCAATCTTTTTGGGATCAACCTTAATGCCCTCGCCCGATATAATATGCCCCAAAAATGCTACAGACTCTAGCCAGAACTCACATTTGGAGAACTTAGCATATAGCTTTTCTTCCCGCAACGTCTGAAGTACTACTCTCATATGTTGCCCGTGCTCCTCCTTACTGCGCGAGTAAATCAAAATGTCATCAATGAAGACAATGACAAACAAATCAATATATGGCCTGAATACTCTGTTCATCAAATTCATAAACGTTGTCGGAGCGTTAGTTAAATCGAAGAACATCACCAGAAACTCATAATGACCATATCTAGTCCAGAAAGCAGTCTACGGAACATCCGAATCCCGAATTTTCAACTGATAGTACCCCAACCTCAAGTCGATCTTAGAGAATACCCTAGCACTCTGTAACTGGTCAAATAGATCATCGATACGCGGCAACATGTACTTATTCTTAATAGTGACTTTGTTCAATTGGCGATAATCAATACACATCCGCATTGTTCCATCCTTCTTCTTCACAAATAATACCGGTGCACCCCAAGGCGATACACTCGGTCTGACGAACCCTTTGGCTAGTAACTCCTCAAGTTGTTCTTTCAATTCTTTCGGAGCCATACGATACGGTAGGATAGATATAGGCTGGGTATCTGGTGCCAAGTCAATACATAAATCAATATCACGATCAGGTGGCATGCCTAGAAGATCTGAATGAAATACATTGGAGAACTCCCGAACTACAAGCACTGAATCAATAGCCGGAGTCTCTGCAGTAGTATCCCGAACATAGGCTAGATAAGCCAAACAACCCTTCTCAACTATGTGTTGAGCCTTTATAAAAGAAATAACTCGATTAAATGAACTAACAGACGAACCCTTACACTCCAACTTAGGCAATGGTGGAATAGCCAAGGTAACAGTCTTGGCATGACAATCTAGAATAGTATGATATGGAGATAACCAGTCCATGCTCAGAATAATTTCAAAATCGGTCATCTCAAGCAATATGAGATCTGCTCTAATTTCATAACCACAGAATATAATAATATAGGACCGGTAGATTTGGTTCACAACAACAGAATCGCCCACAAAAGTGGACACATAAATAGGAGTACTGAAGGACTCACGAGAAACACCCAGGAATGGAGCAAATAGAGATGACACATATGAATACGTAGATCCTAGATCAAATAATACTGAGGCATCTTTGCCGCAAACAAAAATAATACCTGTAATTACGGCATCTGAGGCCTCTGCATCTAGTCTGGCCGGAAAAGCATAGAACCGACTGGAGCGCCAACTGGCTGGCCTCCACCTGGCTGACCTCCACCTCTAGGACGACCTCTACCCACCTGTCCTCCACCTCTTGGTGGTCGGACAACTGGCGGAGAAACTGGTTCAGTAATCATAGGTTGTTCACCCTGTTGCACTAGTTTACCCCGAAGCCTGGGGCAAAATCTCCGTATATGACTCGGATCCCCGCACTCGTAATAACTCTTTGGTGCGATGGCCTGCTGACTAAGTGTTTGGACCTGGGGAACTGAATACCCACTGGGAGGACCCTGAATAGTTGGTGGGCGATAAGAACTCTCTGGAATAGCACTGAGATAGGGTCGCACTGGAGTGCCTCGAGGAGACGGTGGTGCTGGATATGGGGGCCTGCTGGACTATCCTCTCACGAACTGACCTCTGCCCCCAGACGGAGCACCTCTGAACTCTCCAGAATGCCTAAACCACTTATCTCTAGCAATCTACTCTCGGCTCTGCTGACGTACACCCTCAATCCTGCGGGCTATCTCCACGACTAGCTCATAAGAAGTACCCATCTCAACCTCTCGAGCCATAGTGACCTGAATGCCAGTATGTAAACCTGCAACAAACCTCTGCACTCTCTCCGCCTCAGTTGGGAGTATCATAAGTGCATGGAGATATAACTCAGAAAACCTCACCTCATAATCGGTCACTGACATTTGACCCTGATGGAGCTGCTCAAACTGAAACCTCAACTCTTCCCTCTGGGAGGGTAGAATATACCTGTCCAGGAAGATACGGGTGAACCTGTCCCAAGTCATGGGAGGAGAATCTGCTGGTCTGCCAAGAACATAAGACTGCCACCATCTACGGGCCCTGCCCTCTAGCTGAAAAGTAGCAAAGTCAACCCCGTGAGACTCCAATATCCTCATGTTGTGCAGTATGTCCCTTCACCGATCATTGAAGTCCTGGGGATCCTCATGTCGCTCACCCCCAAAGACAGGAGAATGTAGTCTAGTCCATCTGTCCAATAGCTTCTGAGGATCTGTCCATCCCCCATGAACCGCAGCATACGACCCATGACATCCTGAAATCCCGGTGCAGATGTGAAATCCACCGGAGCTAGCTCTGCCACAGGTACCTCACCCTATTCCTCAATAATGGGATTCTCTGCTGGACCCACTGGCGGCATAATTGGAACAGTCCTGGGACGTCCTCGCCCCCTACCACGGGCTGGAGCCCTCCCTCGGCCTCTAACAATTGGGGGAGTAGCTCTTCCCTGGTCTGGAACCTCATTAGAGCGCGTTCTCACCATCTGTGAGAAAATAAGAGAAGGATATTTAGTACTACATTGATTGCACGATGGAATATGAAGAAAGGTAGTTTCCTAGCACCCTATAGCCTCTCGAAGATAAGTACAGACGTCTCCGTACCGATCCATAAGACTCTATTAGGTCTGCTCATAACTTGTGAGACCTACGTGAACCTAGTGCTCTGATACCATGTTGTCATGACCCAATATTACCTATAGGTCATGATGGCGCCCAACACTACAGCTAGGCAAGCCAATTAGTAATGTAAATCCATATTAAATTCTTTTAAAATTAACCGAGTAATTAAACTCTTCTTAACTGCAGGAATTTAGTAAATTAAAACAACCAAGAATATAATTTAAATCCAAACATTCTACTAGTGTGTGTGCCAAGACCTGGTATCACAAGTGTGAGCATCTAGTAGATTATACAAACTCCAAATACTATCTGAAATAAAATAGATAGAATACAAATACAAGAAGAGATACCGGTAGCTGCAGAACGGCTCAGAAAGGCAGCTTATAACTACGCCTCTGGAAAACGTGGGTGTACGATGATAGGTCCTCCACTAGTGCCTGTCTCAGATCCTGCATAAAAAGTGCAGCAAGTGTAGCATGAGTACGCAAATAACTTGTACCCAATAAGTATCAAGCCTAATCTCGAAGAGGTAGAGACGAGATGGCCGACTTTGACACTCACTATGGGTCAATAATAATAATTGAAATAAAACTAGAATATCTAGATCAACATGATTCATAGAGTTAACAATAATTTATTTAACCAGCAGAAATAATTAAATTCCTTCAAATGAAATAATTTTCAAACTATTAATTAAATTCACAAATTGCAATTGAAATGCCAAGGTATCGTATAGTTATCATTATTAGGCACGATTTCTGCCGAGGTCGTACAGCCCAATCCAGAGTGTCGTGTACACTGCCGAGGGACGTGCGGCATGATCCATAGATGCATCTATCCTGCCGAGGCGTTTGGCCCGCTCCACAAGAAAGGAGGACATTTTCTTATGTACCTCCGGAAGGAGAGTATATTTATTATAAGATCAATTCGAGAGGATGAACAAATTTCTTTTAATAATTAATTAATTTAAATAGAAGATTAAGCATAAGAGATTTTCATCTTTTAATATTTTTCCCCAACAATTCATAATATATACCAAATAATTTAATTAAATAACGGATATAATTTACACAAGTAATTCATGCTTTGAGTCCTAAACTACCCGGACTTTAGCATTAATAGTTGCTACGCACGGACTCTCGTCACCTCGTGCGTACGTAGCCCCCACAATTAGCAACAATTATTAATTTAATTACCTATGGGGTAATTTTCCCCTCATAAGATTTGACAAGAGACTTACCTCAACTTGTTCCAATTTAATTCACTAGAAGGCCTTTTCCACGATTATCCAACTCTGTCTCGCTCGAATCTATCGAAAATAATTCAATACAATCATTACATTATAGGAATCAATTCCATAAAAGAATACTATATTTTTCAATAAAAAATCGAAATTAATTCAAAAATTGTCTGTGGGGCCCACATCTCGAAATCTGAGGAAAGTTACGAAATATGAACGCCCACACAACCACGAGTCTACCCATACCAAATTTACTAAATTCTGATAATAATTCAGCCCTCAAATCCTCAAAACTATCCAAGAGGGTTTTCAAACTTAATTCACCAATTAAATGATAAAAACAGTGAAGGATTCGGGTAATTTAACCAATATTTAGTTAAGAACACTTACCCTATTGTTTCCTCTGCAAATCTCCCAAAAATCACCTCCATCCGAGCTCCAAATCGATAAAATGGAAAATGGGAACTCTCTGCCAGTGATTTCTTCTACGCGATCACGTAGCACAAGTTTTCACTGCCCAGAAACTAACCCTACGCGATCGCAAAGTTCAAACCTACAGGCCCACGCGATCGCAAACCATTTCATGCAATCGCGAAGCACAAACGCGTGGCCTTCCCTGCTTCTCCACTTGCTCTACGCGAACGTGACCTCCTCCACGCGGTCGCGAATACCGAATTCCCACACCTACGCGATCGCAGCCCTATTCACGCAATTGCGAAGAACAAAAATATCACTGCCTCAAACAAGCCTACGCGATCGCAAACTATCTCACATGATCGCGTAGAACAAAATCGACTTTGCACAATTTACACTACGCGATCGCAGATTAACTTACGCGATCGCGTATAAGGAAATCAGAAGAAAAAATGCCAGCAGCTATCAGTAGTCTCCCAAAGGCCAAAAGTGATCTGTTAGCCGTCCGAAACTCACCCGAGCCCCTCGGGACCTCAACCAAATATACCAACAAGTCCCAAAATATCATACGAACTTAGTCGAACCCTCAAATCACACCAAACAACGCTAAAACCATGAATCATCCTCCAATTCAAGCTTACTGAAACTTAAGATTTCCAACTTCTACATTCGGTACTGAAACCTATCAAATCAAGTTCGATTGACCTCAAATTTTGCACACAAGTCATAAATGACATAACAGAGCTATGAAAATTTTCGGAACTGGATTCAGACCCCGATATCAAAAAGTCAACTCCCCGGTCAAACTTCCAAACTTAAATTTTTGTTTTAGCCATTTCAAGCCTATTTTAACTACGGACTTCCAAATAAAATTCTGAACCCGCTCTTTAGTCCAAAATGACCATACAGAGCTATTGGAACTGGCAAATCCCGATTCTAGGGTTGTTTTCTCAAAATATTGACCAAAGTCAAACTTAGCATTCTAAGGCCAACTTAAGGAACCAAGTGTTCCTATTTCAACCCGAACACTCTCAAATCCCGAACCAACCATCCCCGCAAGTCATAAATTAATAAAAGCATATACAGAGAGTTTTATTTAGGAGAATAGGGTTTTAAAAGTTAAAATGACCGGTTGGGTCATTACATGTTCTTTCTCGTTTAGAAATAAATTGATAAATACTAAATGAGTTGGTATTTAGTTTTTAGTTTGTGTAATGTTCCGCTAAAGATAGGGATATTTCCAACTAAAAGTGATCGGGGCATTTTCATCAATACCTAATTTTTGGGTCAACTTTTAACTTATACCCGCTTTGAAAAACAAGATTGCAAGCGTACCCATTTTTCGGGTAACTTCAGACATACGGGCCTGAAGTAGCAAACATTTATGTCTAAAGTTTGAACTTCAGAATATTTTGCCTGAAGTGTAGCAAAACTTCAGATATTTTTGCCTGGAGTTTGGCCTGACTTGAAAGGCGATCACGCAAACTTCAGTTCATAGTGCAATGGCAAACTTCAGCTCAATAAAACTACAGCATGTTTTGGCTGAAGTTTTTGTTTTGTAATTGCCGAACATCAGCATTCTAGGAGCTGCAGTTTGTTTTCTAATTGCGGAAGTTCAGCATTCTAGGAGCTGAAGTTTGTTTTGTAATTGCTGACCTTAAGCATTCTAGGGCTAAAATTTGTTTTGTATTTGCAGAACTTCAACATTCTAGGAGCTGAAGGTTTTGTTTATATTTTCTGAACTTCAGCATTCTTAGAGCTGAAGTTTTAAGTCTGCACACAAACTCCAGCTCTGAAGTGCAACCAATGACTAATAAGTCTGAAGTGAAAAATTGCACTTCAGATGCACTTAAGGTCAATAGGTCTGAAGTAAAAATTTACACTTCAGATGCACTTAAGGCCAAAAGGTCTAAAGTGTAACCAATGTTTTTATGCACTTAAGGCCATATAGGCCTGAAGTGCAAATTGCCCAGAAACAGAAATTTGTTTATCGAATTATAACAATCTAATTTACGATTTAATGCCTAAATCTACTCCAAATGAGCTCAAATTTGAAACATAACTTTCAAATATCATTAGGAACAAACCCCAATCATCAATTTTTCAAAACAATAATAAATCTAATGAACCCATTTTGCAATTAAGAAAAAGAAGAAGAAGAAACCCTAAGCAATAGCAGAGAATAAAGCATCATAACAGCTCACCACTGTAAAACATTATAAACTATATTAAAATATGTTCACAACCGTTATATAAAATCATTGTCACCCGAAGAAGAAGAAGAAGGAGGAGAAGAAGAAAATAAAGAAGGAGAAGGAGGAGGAGAAAGATGCATGAAGTTGTTTAAAAAGCGGGTACAAGTTAAAAAAAATTTAAAAAGTGAGTATAGATTAAATGGGGGCGACCAAATAGGCCGCCCCGTGCAATTTTTACAAAGTGATCAGCCCAAAGAGTCGTTGGTGGCCTAAATACCATTCTTAGGGTTGTTATTTAGGTATTAGCCAGTACTAATTTTGTCGTGCAAATTTTAACAGAAAATCTTAATTTTAGAACATTTATATCCTGAAAAATTAACTGAAAAACTAAAATTCAGGACATATTAGCTAATTCCTAAATAACAACTATTTTATTTTAGAGTGGCTACCTGGTGTCGTTTCTAATTGATGTTGGGACAGTAGCCCATAATTGAGTATTTGAGTTCGTATTCTAAGCCCAATCATAAGGAAAAGGTGAAGCCCAATAGACTACCATAAGTTCATAACCTCTGACCCACAATCAAGGTGGTGTGGACCCAAACGCTAACATAGATTAGCCCATAAATGAGCTCGTGTTCTAAGCCCAATCTTAGTTGTTATTTTACTCCCAAATTTAATTAAACCACCATTTCATTTGGAATTTTTTACGAAATTTTAAACGGGTTCATCCGGTTTATCTAAGTTTTTCTATTACAAAAAGTAACAAAAGATTTTTTTTTTTTTTAAAAAAGTGTACAAATCTGGTCAAAATCTACAATTTATCTACAACTTAAATACAATATTTTTGTACAAAATTCGGTCGAAAACTACAATTTACATACAACTTGTATATAATTATTTTAGTTGTACATACTTTGAATGCCATTTCTACACCTGACATATAAATATACAATTTGTTTATATAGTTCTTCGAGTTTCAATCTGAACCACCTAGAATATTCACTAAATTCTCTCAAAATTGGGATATAAATTTCAAAGAATATTTTCAATCATTTGCAACAACACCCAATCCAAACAAATAACAATTTCGCAAAATTTAATTTTCAAATTCAAAGCTTCGAAGCTTTATAATGATTGTCAGTGGAGCTTAGACTGGAGTTTAGTTTAAGCATTGAAGCTTAAATTAAATCGGCACCCAAATTAGCAAAAAAATGAAGAAGATTTTGAAGGCCTATATTTTCCTATAGAAAACTGAAAACTCAAGGAGTGCATTGACTTGTTCAAATAACTCACACTGTTAATTTTATATAAGTTTGGCAAAATTAATGCGTTAATATATTTTATAACTATTCTGGAATATCCATTTTATTTTTTGTTGATAGATTTCAACTTGAAGCGGCAGCAAAGTGACGGAGCAGTGAAAATTTGAGAATAAATAGCAAAGGCAAAAAAATGGGGAAGATTGGTGTCTAATACATTACTTTGTATATAAATGGTAAATTATATATTAATTTGTAATTAAGTTAAAACTTTAATATTGAGGGTAAATAAGTATCAAAAGTATAAATTAATAGTATAAATAAGTAAAAATCTCATTACATTTATTTTGCTAATAAAAGGAGTTCTATAATTAAGAACTCAATAATTTTATGAATAATCATTCAATTTTTATTTTATCGCACCAAAATATTAAATTATTTTTTTATAAAAAATAAGCCACTCAATTCTATTTAAGTATTATAGAGAGTCACTAGGAAGAAATATAAATTATAAAAGCTATTTGTTGCACTTTCCTAGGATCTCAGTCGCCCATTGCCTTAAAGTATCGTTTATTCTTGCTATATGTTGCACAAACGCCCAACATTATTAAACCACTTATGCACATACTTTGCCTAATTAAGTTTAGATGCACGCTTGCTTTGAATCAATTGCGTTCATAGAATGCTGAACCTAGCATATTAGAATTAAACAAAATTAGTAATTCAAAGTTGTTTAGGTTATGGTACTAGCTAGTAGTATATTCTCTCGTTTTAGTGTGCAAGATTTTTAAAAAGAATATCCGTTGTTGAAATTATTCTTTGGGGTGTTTTGAATCCTTCATAGCATTTATCAAGGGGATACTCAGGCTAGGTGCCACTAGGAATGTTTATGCTTCAGTTTGAGTCAGTTTTTTAAATATGAGATCAAACCAAATCAACAAGTTAATTTTTTATCTATTTGGTTTATGTGTTTTTATCGAGTTTTTCTTAAATTTGAGGCATACACTACCAAACACATATTCCGGCGATTATATTTCAACATAACACTATCAAACTAATTACTCTTTGAAAAACTGTATCATTTACCAAGATACATTGATGAGTTTGATCAGATTTGATCAGTTTTGAAAATTTAGAAACAAAACGAAATCTGTTATAAGAAATATCAAATTATGGTGGATGTCTACTCTTCCTCAATAATTTCATCTTAAATGCTTAATGACATATTCAATGACATATTTTTTTTATGTGTAATGACATATTCAATGCCATATTTTCTTCACTTTTCATGCCTAAATAAAAGCCTTGTTATAGATAGGAAAATACACACAATTGAAGAAGAAATAAAAATCTCTTCTCTCTTTCTCCATATATCTCTTAGCTTGTTTTTCCTTGTTCCATATTGTTACTTTGAGTTATATTTTATAACACGTTATCAGCACGAGACTCTACCGTCTCAAGAAGCTCTTTGAAAAGACTAAGTAAATATGGATATCTCTCAAAGCAAACTTGGATCAAATTTCAATTGTAAAAATATTTGCTTAATTGATTCATGTACGACACATACAAATATTCAAAGAGAAGAAATATTTCTCTCATTTAGGTATGTGTAAGGCAGATGTTACTACAATTTCTGGTAGTAGTAATCTAATTGAAGGCCCTAGAAGAGCCACTATAGCTCTACCTAATAGAACAATACTTATCATAGAGAATGAAATGTTCTCCTCCAAGTCCAAGAGGAACTTGTTGAATTAAAGATATCCGTTGAAATGGATTTCATATTGAGACAATAGATGAGAATAATATCGAATATCTCATCGTTACCAAGAATGTCTCTAGCTAGAAAATGGTTATTGAGAAGTTCACATCTTTATCTTGTGGCCTATATTGGGCAAGAATTAGTGCACTTGAGGCACATTCCATCGTAAACCAAAAGGTTACTAATTCCAATACTTTTGTACTTTGGCATGATTGATTATGACATCCCGGATCAATTATGATGAGACGAGTTATAGAAAACTCAAATGGGCATCCATTAAAAAATTTAAAGATTCTTTTAAATAATGAATTTTCTTGCACTTCTTGTTATCAAGGCAAGTTAATTATTAGACCATAACCAACAAAGGTTGGTATTGAGTCCCCTGCATTTTTGGAACGTATACAAGGGATATTTGTGGACCTATTTAGCCACCTAGTGGGTCGTTGTAACGACCCGACCAGTTGTTTTAAAAGTTGTAGCCACGTTCCCCTATTTACTACTTATCCTGTGCTTTATAACTGTTGCATGACTTACCGGGATAGTCGGTTCAGGCCCGGAGAGATTTCGGAATGAATTAAGATACTAAATCTCAAGGTTGAAAGTTTAAGTTGAAAAGATTGACCGGATGTTGACTTATGTAAAAATAACCCCGGAATAGAATTTTTATGATTCCAATAGCTTTGTATGGTGATTCTGGACTTAGGAGCGTATCCAGAAAAGATATTTAAAAGTCCGTAGTGGAATTAGACTTGAAATGGCGAAAGTTGAATTTTTAGAAAGTTTGACCGGGAAGTTGTCTTTTTGATATCGAGGTTGAAATCCAGTTCTAAAAATTTTGATAGCTCCGTGATGTCATTTATGACTTGTGTGCATAATTTGAGGTCAATCTAAATCTATTTGATAGGTTTTGGCATTGTTTGTAGAATTTAGAAATTTCAAAGTTCGTTAGGCTTGAATTGGGGTGTGATTTCTGTTTTAGCATTGTTGGAGGTGATTTGAAGGCTCGACTAAGTTCGTATGATGTTTTAGGACTTGTTGGTGCATTTAGTTGAAGTCTCGGGGTGTCTCGGGTGAGTTTCAGATGGTTAACAGATCGAATTTTGAATTTGGAAGACTACTGAAGTTTCTGGCTTCTGGTGCAATCGCACCTGCAGAACTTGGCTCGCAGGTGCGCGCACACAGAAGTGAAATGGGCATCATAGGTGAGCAAGGTTCGCAGAAGCGGACAGAAAACTCGCACAAGCGAGCTTGCAGGTGGGAGATGTGATGCGCAGAAGCGGAGGGAGTAGATGCAGAAGGAATTTCACAGGTGCGGACACGCACATGTGTGTGGGGGATTGCAGATGTAGAAAAATGTGCAGAAGCGGGGGGAAATCCGCAGAAGCGGTTGCGCAGAAGAGGTTAGAAATTTCGCAGGTGCGGAACCTCTGGACAATGTACACAAATAGAGGGTCCGTGATTGTTCTCATTTTTGGACATTCCAAACATGGGTTGAGGCGATTATTCAGCGAGCAATCATGGGGAATCTTGAGGTAAGTCACTTGTGATCATTTCTACTCCATAATATTGAATTATCATCAAATAATCCGACTAGATTACATGTTTTTGAGGTGTAAATCGGGGATTTGAACTTAGGGGTTTGAATATAAGCATTTAAGAATTGGAGGTCAAGTTAAGGTCGGATTTTAATAAAAGTGGTATGGTTAGACTCGTGGTTGAATGAGCTTCCGGATTTTGTAACTTTTCTCGGGTTCCGAGATGTGGGCCCCGCAGGCGATTTTTGGGTTAAATTTTGAATTTTTGTAGAAAATTTATATTTTCATATGTAATTCATTCCTATAATTTGTATTGATTGAATCGAATTAATTATGATTAGATTTGAGCTGATCAGAGTCAAAAAATCGAGGAAAAGGCTAACTACTTGACTGATTGAGCGCGGTTTGAGGTAAGTGACTTACCTAACCTTGTGTGAGGGAAATTTCCCTTAGGATTGGTATTGATATGATAATTATGATGTATTGAAAGTCGTGTATACGAGGTGACAAGTGTGTATACGGACTAAATGTGAAAGATTATGTCTTTAAGTTGTGCAGATTGCTGTTGCATATTAATTAAATTATTTTATCTTGTTATATTCTTCATCATTGATTTAATTTCTATAATTTAAATTTGCTTGACCTTTTCCTGCTAATTGTTTTACCTGTGTAGTTGAAACTTAGTTTCTTTTATTCTGTGCATTATTTGAAGGTTGAATTTCTTTAATTTAAATATTATTAATACAAAGTAATTGATATTTAAAATTTGGTATTGAGGAAACGTGTTAAGAATTGTGAAAATATTATTTTTGCCGAGTTATTTATTCCTGAATATTTTATGAGATTTTCGTACTCATTGTGGTTGATCCGTGAGCTCCCTATTGTGGAAAATATTGATGTTGTTGATTTATTTTGGAAATTTGAAATATTTGAGCACTTGGGGTGCAGATTGTGATATATTGTGATATTGATACGCATGCGATGGTATAAGGTCTGCGTGTTGAAACGCATGCGGTGAGATAAGGGTGGCTTGATACGCGTGGCTAGTAGGGGAACTACTAGAAGTCATGCGGTGTGATAAGGATGGCTAAAATGCGAGATGCTATTTCGGGAAAAATATTTTCTATAAATTAAATGTGAAGGCTCCCGCGGTAATATAAGGAAATGAGATGTTGTGAATTTATTTATGATTTGGGTTTACGGGAAGGTACCTCGGGAGTGTCCTTGTTAATATTTCTTTATGGATGCATTTGCCTTTGATTATTGTTGTGATTTTCTTAAAGTTGTAAATTTATGTTTTCTTTTCGCGGGGTATTATTTGCCCTTATTCTGTGTAATTTCATGGTGACATACCACTCACTTGATTAATTTCCATTGTCATTTCTTGTTATTATATTGTTAAACATTTCACCATGTCTTTTATTATTTCTAGTAGGGCCTGGCCTGAACTCGTCACTACTCTACCGAGGTTAGGCTTGGCACTTACTAGGTACCGATGTAGTCTACTCATACTATGCTTCTGTACATTATTTTTTGCAGATCCATGTACTTCCTACCAGCCCAGATATCAGTAAGCTACCTGTGTACCGAGATTTCAGGGTATATCTGCCAGCGTCCGCAGACTCAGGAGTCCCCTTCTATCCTTATTATGTTGCTTCCTTATTTTATTTAGACTATCATATATAGAGACATTGAGGATAAATTCTTAGAAGCTTGTGACTTATTTCTACCGGGTTTTGGGAGTTGTAATTATGTGAATATGCAAATTTATTTATTTCAGATTTCTATTGTTATTCCGCATTGATAGGCTTACCTAGTCTTAGAGACTAGGTGCCATCACGACATCCTACAGAGGGAATTTGGGGTCGTGACAAGTTGGTATCATAGTTCTAGGTTCATAGGTGTTATGAGTCACAGGCAGGTTTAGTAGAGTCTCGCTGATCGGTACGGAGATATCTGTACTTATTTTCGGGAAGCTATGGAACTGTTAGGAAATATTCACTTCTTTCATTCCTTATCGTGCGCATTTGTTGACTTTGAAATTTTAAACCATTGTCTTTCTATTCTCTCACAGATGGCGAGAACACACACAACTGGATCCGATGATCAGACATCCACGCCCCCTGTTGGAGCCGCAAGAGGCCGGAGCTGGGGCAGAGGTCGAGCTAGAGGCCGAAGAAGACCATGTGGTGCGGCCAGAGCACCTGCACAAGCTGCTACAGTAGAGCCACCAGTAGCTCCAGTTGGAGAGCAGGCACTTGAGACACATGTTACTACCCTTGCACTTAAGGAGACTCTTGCCTAGTTTCTGAGCATGTTTGGCAGTCTAGCTCAGGCATGGTTAATTCCAGTTGCTTCTGCCACATCTCAGGCTGGGGGAGGAGTATAGTCTCCCACGCCCGTACCCCAGAACCACGGGCCCAGGTTGACCTTGCCCCAATAGTTATACCACTGCAACCAGTTGTTCCAGTTCGGCCCGAGGTTAGGGCAGCAGTTTCAGAGAGGGAGCAGCTAAGGCTCGAGAGGTACAAGAAGTACCACCCTCCCAGTTTCAGCGGTTTAGCTTCGAAGGTTGCTCAGGGTTTTCTTGCGGAATGTCACTGTATCATCCGTACTATGGGTATTGTGGATTCCAGTGGGATTTCTTTTATGGCATTCTAGCTTAGATGAGCGGCCTACCAGTAGTGGTGGGCATATGAGTTGGATAGTTTGGCTGAAGAAGCTTCACTCACTAGGACTCAATTTTCAGATATGTTCTTGAGGGAGTATGTTCCTCGGAGTCTTAGAGATGCACGGCGTGCAGAGTTTGAGCAGCTGCGCTGAAGTTCTATGATCGTGTCAGAATATGCGGTTTGATTCAGTGATTTGGCTAGGCATGCACCTGCCTTAGTTGCTACTATTCGAGAGCGGGTTCATCAATTTATTGAGGGGCTCCACCCTAGTATCAGATTTAGTATGGACCGAGAATTGGAGATGGATATAACATACCAACAGTTGGTGTTAATTTCTAGGAGATTGGAGGGTATGTGGACTCGGGAGAGAGAAGAGAGGGAAGCTAAGAGACCTCAAGAGTCTGGCACATATAACAGTTCTCGTGCCCCAGCTGCAGCCCGTCATAGTAGAGGCTATGTGAGCCGTCCTATTCATTCAGCACTTCCAGCTTCCAGCGACATTCTGGCTACTCCCAGACCACAAGTTCCATGTTATGCACCGCCAGTGTCTACTGTACCTCCGGTAAGTGGTGCTTTCAGCGGGTAGTCTAGCCGATCAGGCCTGATCTAGACCCAGCAGCCACGTCCTCCGAGGGCTTGTTTTGAGTGTGGTGAAACTCGTCATATCATGAAGGATTGAACTAGGCTTAGGAGGGGTGCACCTCCACAGATTTCTCAGGCCCCGCCCATTCCACAGGGCCCTCAGGCTTCTCAGGCCATGATCACTACACCAGTTGCCACTCCACCTGCACAACTAGCTAGAGGTGGAGGTCGGACAGGTAGAGGTTGCCCTAGAGGGGGAGGCCAAGCCATATATTATGACATTCGTGCTAGGGCAGAGGCAGTTACATCCGATTCTATTATCACATGTATTATTCCGGTATGTCATAGAGATGCATCAATCTTATTTGATCCAGGCTCCACTTATTATTATGTGTCATCTTATTTTGCCCCGTATTTGAGCGCATCCCGTGATTCTTTGAGTTCTTCTGTTTATGTATCTACACCCGTGGGCAAATCTATTATTGCTGACCACGTGTGTCGGTCGTGTTTGATTGTTATCAGTAGTTTTAAGACCAGAGCTGATTTATTATTGCTCAGTATGGTGGATTTCGATATTATTTTAGGCATGGACTGGTAGTCGCCCTATCACGCCATCCTTGATTGTTACGCCAAAATGGTGATGTTGGCTATTCCAGGTCTACCACGGTTAGAGTGGAGAGCTACCTTGGATTATGTTCCTAGCAGGGTTGTTTCATTTTTTAAGGCTCAACGAATGGTTAAGAAGAGGTGTAACACGTATCTGGCCTATGTGGGAGATGTTAGTGTTGATACTCCTATCGTGGAGTCAATTCATATAGTAAGGGATTTTCCTGATGTATTCCCAGTGGATCTTCTGGGTATGCCACCCGACAGGGATATTGACTTTGGCATTAATTTGTTACCGGGCACTCAACCCATTTCTATTCCACCATATCATATGGCCCCAGCAGAGTTGAAAGAATTAAAAGAACAGTTACATGAGTTGCTTGATAAGGGCTTCATTCGGCCTAGTGTATCGCCTTGGGGTGCTCCTATCTTATTTGTGAAGAAGAAGGATGGTTCTATGCGGATGTGTATTGATTACCGCCAATTAAACACGGTTACAGTGAAGAATAGGTATCCATTGCCACGTATTGATGACTTATTTGATCAGCTTTAGCCTTCAGGGTGCCAGGGTATTCTCTAAGATTGATTTGCATTTAGGCTATTATCAGTTAAACATTCGGGAGCCAGATATCATGAAGATTGCTTTCAGGACTCGGTATGGTCATTATAAGTTCCTTGTAATGTCATTTGGGATGACCAACGCCCAAGCAACATTTATGCATTTGATGAACAGTGTATTTCAGCCCTATCTTGGCTCCTTCATCATTGTATTTATTGAGGACATTCTGGTGCATTTCCGGAGTCGGGAGGATCATGAGCAGCACTTGAGAACTGTGCTTCAGACTTTGAGAGAAAAAAAGTTATATGCAAAATTTTCAAAGTGTGAATTCTGGCTTGATTCAATGGGATTTTTGGGTCATATAATTTCGTGCGAGGGGATCAAAGTAGATCCGAAGAAGAATGAAGCAGTGCAGAGTTGTTCTAGACCATCCTCAGCTACGAAGATCCGGAGTTTCCTTGATTTGACAGGGTATTATCGTCAATTTGTAAAGGGGTTCTCATCTATTGCTGCACCTATGACCAAATTAACCCATAAGGGTGCTCCGTTCAGGTGGACCGAGAAATGTGAGGAGAGCTTCCAAAAGCTCAAGACAGCTTTAACCACAGCCCCAGTATTGGTGTTGCCTACAGGTTCAGGGTCTTATATTGTGTATTGTGATGTATCGCGCATTGGTCTCGACGCAGTGTTGATGCAAGACGGTAGGGTGATTGACTATGCGTCCAGACAGTTAAAGGTACATAAGAAGAATTATACTGTTCACGACCTTGAGTTAGCATCTATTATTCATGCCTTGAAGATTTGGCGGCATTATTTGTGCGGTGTCCATTGTGAGGTTTATACCAATCACCGGAGTCTACAACATCTCTTTAAATAGAAGGATCTTAATTTACGGCAGCGAAGGTGGTTGGAGTTGCTTAAGGATTATGATATCACCATTCTCTATCATTCCGGAAAGGCCAATGTGGTGGCCGATGCCTTGAGTCGTAAGGTGGAGAGTTTGGGTAGCTTAGCATACCTACCATTAGTAGAGAGGCCTTTAGCCTTGGATGTTCAGGCCTTGGTCAACCAGTTTGTTTGATTGGATATTTCCGAGACGGGCCAAGTTTTGGCTTGTGTGGTTTCTCAGTCTTCTCTTTATGATCGTATTAGAGAGTGTCAATATGATGATCCACATCTGCTTGTCCTTTAGGACACAGTTCAGCACGGTGATGCCAAAGGAAGTCACTATTGGATATGACGATGTATTACGTATGCAGGGAAGGCTATGTGTACCCAACGTAGATGTCTTACGTGTGTTGATTCTCTAGGAGGCTCACAATTTGCGGTACTCCATTCATCCGGGTGCTACAAACATGTATCAGGACTTGAGACAAAACTATTGGTGAAGGCGGATGAAGAAATACATAGTGGAATACGTAGCTCGGTGCCTAAATTGCCAGCAGGTGAAGTATGGGCATTAGTGATCGGGTGGATTGCTTAAGACGTTAGAGATCCCAAAATGGAAATGGGAGCGGATCACTATGGATTTTGTTGTTGGGCTCCCACGGACTCAGAGTAAGTTCGATGCAGTTTGGGTGATTGTGGATAGATTGACCAAGTCGGCTAATTTCATTCCTGTGATTACTACTTACTCTTCGGAGCAGCTGGCTCAGGTTTACATTCGCGATATTGTTAGGCTTTATGGCGTACCGGTATCTATCATCTATGACCGGATTACGCAGTTTACATCATGGTTCTGGAGAGCCGTACAACGAGAGTTGGGTACTCGGGTAGAGTTGAGTACAACATTTCACCCTCAGACGGACGGGCAGTCCGAACGCACTATTCAAATATTGAAGGATATGCTTCGTATGTGTGTGATAGATTTTGGGGGTGCTTAGGATCAATTATTGCCACTTGCAAAGTTTGCTTACAACAACAGTTATCAGTCGAGCATTCAGATGGCGCTGTATAAGGCCTTATATGAGAGGCAGTGCCGGTCTCTAGTGGGTTGGTTCGAGCCGAGTGAAGCTAGGCTATTGCGTACAGACTTGGTTCAAGATGCTCTGGAAAAGGTTAAATTGATTCAGGATCGACTTCGTACAGCCCAATCTAGACAAAAGAGTTATGCGGATCGGAAGATTCGTGATGTTGCACTCATGGTTGGTGAGCGGGTCTTTCTCCGGGTTTCGCCCATGACGGGTTTCGCCCATGGCAAGTTAAGCCCTAGGTATATTGGGCCTTTGAGATTCTTGAAAGAATTGGAGAGATGGCTTATAGACTTGTACTACCACCTAATCTCTCTGTAGTTCATCCAATGTTCCATGTTTCCATGCGTCGAAAGTATCACGGCGATCCGTCTCATGTGTTAGACTTCAGCTCAGTCCAGTTGGACAAGGATCTATCTTATGTTGAGGAACCAGTGGCTATTTTGGAAAGACAAGTTAGGAAGTTGAGATCAAAGAGCATTGCTTAAGTAAAGGTACAGTGGAGGGGTCATCCGGTCAAGGAGGCGACTTGGGAGATCGAGCATGATCTGTGCAACTATTATCCTCATATTTTCACCACTCCAGGTATAATTCTAACCCCGTTCGAGGATGAACGTTTGTTTAAGAGGGGGAGGATCTAACGACCCGACCGGTCGTTTTAAAAGTTGTAGCCTTTTTCTCCTATTTACTGCTTATTCTGTGTTTTATAACTATTATGTGACTTGCTGGGATAGTCGGTTCGGGTTCGGAGAGATTTCGGAATGAATTGAGACACTGAGTCTCAAGGTTGAAAGCTTAAGTTGAAAAAGGTTGACCAGATGTTGACTTATGTGAAAACCACCCCGAAATAGAATTTTTATTATTCCAATAGCTCCGTATGGTGATTCTAGACTAAGGAGCGTGTCCGAAAAAATTATTTGAAAGTCCGTAGTGGAATTAGGCTTGAAATGGCGAAAGTTGAATTTTTGGAAAGTTTGACCGGGGAGTTGACTTTTTGATATCAAGGTCGAAATCCAGTTTTGAAAATTGTGATAGCTCTGTTATGTCATTTATGACTTGTGTGCAAAATTTGAGGTCAATCGGAATTTATTTGATAGATTTCGTCATCATTTATAGAATTTGGAAATTTTAAAGTTTGTTAGGCTTGAATTGGAGTGTGATTTATGTTTTTAGCATTGTTGGAGGTGATTTGAAGGCTTGACTAAGTTCGTATGATATTTTAGGACTTGTTGGTATTATTGGTTGAAGTCCCGGGGGGTCTCGGGTGAGTTTCAGATGGTTAACAGATCGATTTTTGAATTTGGAAGACTACTGAAGTTTTGCCTTTTGGTGTAATCGCACCTGCGGAATTTGGATGGCAGGGGCGCCCACACAGAAGTGAAATGGGCATCGCAGGTGTGCAAGGTCCGCAGAAGCGGACAGAAAACTCGCACAAGCGAGCTGTGATGCGCAAAAGCGGAGGGCGCATATGCGGAAGGAATTTGGCAGGTGCGGACACACACCTGCGCGTGGTGGATCGCATATGCGGAAAAATGCGCAGAAGAGGGGGACAATCCGCAGAAGCAGTTGCGCAAAAGCGATTACAAATTTCGCAGGTGCGAAACCTTTGGATAGTGTACAAAAATAGAAGGGTCCGTGATTTTTCTCATTTTTGGACATTCCAAACACGGGTTGAGGCGATTATTGAGCGCGAAATCACGGGGAATCTTGAGGTAAGTCACTTGTGATCATTTCTACTCCATAATATTGAATTATCATCAAATAATCCGACTAGATTACATGTTTTTGAGGTGTAAATCGGGGATTTGAACTTAGGGGTTTGAATATAAGCATTTAAGAATTGGAGGTCAAGTTAAGGTCGGATTTTAATAAAAGTGGTATGGTTAGACTCGTGGTTGAATGAGCTTCCGGATTTTGTAACTTTTCTCGGGTTCCGAGATGTGGGCCCCGCAGGCGATTTTTGGGTTAAATTTTGAATTTTTGTAGAAAATTTATATTTTCATATGTAATTTATTCCTATAATTTGTATTGATTGAATCGAATTAATTATGATTAGATTCGAGCCGATCAGAGTCAAATAATCGAGGAAAAGGCTAACTACTTGACTGATTGAGCGCGGTTTGAGGTAAATGACTTGCCTAACCTTGTGTGGGGGAAATTTCCCTTAGGATTGGTATTGATATGATAATTGTGATGTGCTGAAAGTCGTGTACACGAGGTAAAGAGTGTGTACACAGACTAAATGTGGAAGATTATGTCTTTAAATTGTGTAGATCATTGTTGCATATTAATTAAATTATTTTATCTTGTTATATTCTTCATCATTGATTTAATTTCTATACTTTAACTTTGCTTAACATTTTCCTGCTAATTGTTTTATCTGTTTAGTTGAAACTTAGTTTCTTTTATTCTGTGCATTATTTGAAGGTTGAATTTCTTTAATTTATATATTATTAATACAAAGTAATTGATATTTAAAATTTGGTATTGAGGCAACGTGTTAAGAATTGTGAAAATATTATTTTTGCCGAGTTATTTATTCCTGAATATTTTATGAGATTTTTGTACTTATTGTGGTTGAGCCGTGAGCTCCCTATTGTGGAAACTATTGATGTTGTTGATTTATTTTGGCAATTTGAAATATTCTAGCACTTGAGGTGCAGATTTCTGATATATTGTGATATTGATACGCATGCGGTGGTATACGATCTGGGTGTTGAACCACATGCGGTGAGATAAGGGTAGCTTGATACACATGGCTAGTAGGGGAACTAGTAGAAGTCATGCGGTGTGATAACGGTGGCTAAAACGCGGGATGCTATTTCGGAAAAAATATTTTCTTTAAAATTAAATGTGAAGGCCCCCGCGGTGACATAAGAAAATAAGATATTGTGAATTTATTTATGATTTGGGACTACGAGGTGACACCTCGGGAGTGCCCTTGTTGATATTTCTTTATGACTCCATTTGCCTTTGATTATTGTTGTGAGTTTTTTAAAGTTGTAAATTTATATTTTTGTTTTTCTGCGAAGTATTATTTGCCCTTATTCTGTGTAATTTAATGGTGGCATACCACTCACTTGATTAATTTCTATTATTATTTATTGTTATTATATTGTTAAACATTTCATCATGTCTTTTATTATTTTCAGTAGGGCCTGACCAGACCACGTCACTACTCTACCGAGGTTAGGCTTGACACTTACTGGGTACCGTTGTGGTTTACTCATACAACGCTTCTGCATATATTTTTGTGCAGATCCAGGTACTTTCTACCAGCCCAAATATCAGTGATCTACCAGTGTACGGAAATTTCGAGGTATATCTGCCAGCGTCCGCAGATATACCTTTTATCCTTATTATGTTGCTTCTTTATTTTCTTTAGACTCTGATATATAGAGACATTGAGGATAAATTCTTAGAAGCTTGTGACTTATTTCTATCGGGTTTTGGAAGTTGTAATGATGTGAATTTGCAGATTTATTTATTTTAGATGTCTATTGTTATTCCGCATTGATAGGCTTACCTAGTCTTAGAGACTAGGTGCCATCACGACATCCTATGGAGGAAATTTGGGGTCGTGACAGTCGTTTAGGTATTTTACGGTCTTAATAGATGCATCTTCTAGATGGTCGCATATATGCCTATTGCCATCTCGCAACTTGGCATTTGCAAAATTAATGGCACAAATAATTCAATTACGGGCACAATTTCCCATTAATTCAATTAAGTCTATTAGACTTGATAATGCTACTAAGTTTTCATCCCAAGCATTTAATGATTATTGCTTATCAATGGGATAAAAGTGAAACATTATGTGGCTCATGTTTACACTCAAAATGACCTTGCATAATCTTTGATTAAACGTCTGCAATTGATAGCAAGACCGTTACTCATGAAAATGAAATTACCCACTTTTATTTGGGGTCATGCCATTTTGCATGGAGCAATGCTAATTTATCTTAGACTGACAAATTATCATAAATATTCCCCATTGTAATTAGTTTTGGGTCATGAACCTAATATATCCCATCTAAGGATTTTTTGATGCGTTGTATATGTTCCTGTAGCACTGCCATATCTCACCAAGATGGGTTTCCAAAGAAGGTTAGGAATATATGTTGGGTTTGAATCGCCCTCCATTATTCGCTACCTTGAAATATTAACGGGAGATTTGTTCACTGCTCGATTTGTAGATTGTCGATTCGATGAGGCATTTTTCCCAATTTTAGGGGGAGAAATTGGCGAAACCAAACGTGAAATTTTGTGAAAAAATACGTCATTGTCTCATATTGATCCACGCGCCTCTATTTGTGAAAAAGAGGTGCAAAAGATTATCCATTTGCAGAAAATAGCAAATCAAATGCCAGATGCATTTATGGATCTGAAAAGGATAAGAAAATCACATATCCCTGTAGAGAATGTTCCAATCCGTATTGATCTCCCTATTGTATAATTTTCTAATGTCATATCTAATGAATCAAAAGCACGCCAAAAACGTGGCAGACCATTGGGTTCTAAGGATCGAAATCCTAGAAAAAGGAAAATAAATGATCAAAATGACACTATGAAAGAGTCTCATAAAGAAACCCATAATTTAACCAATCCTGAGATTCATGAGGATATCGATGAGCCTGATATTAAAGAAAATAAGGAACTATCAATAAATCCAATCGATATTGAGACAAATTTGAATCGATTGAATATAGTGGTGGATTATGTCTTTGCATACAATGTTGCATCTATCATTATGAAAGATAATGAGAATCTTGAACCTTAATTTATTGGAGAATGTCGACAAAGACGTGATTGACCAAAATGGCAAGAAGTAATCCAACCTGAGTTGGATTTACTTGCGAAACATGAAGTTTTTGGGCCTGTAGTCCAAACACCTAATGGTGTTAAGCCTGTTAGCTATAAATGGGTCTTTGTACGTAAAAGGAAAGAGAAAAATTAGGTACAAAGATATAAGGCACGCCTTGTTGCACAAGGATTTTCACAAAGGCCTGACGTCGATTATGAAGAGATGTATTCTCCTGTTATGGATGCTATAATATTCCATTATCTCATTAGTCTTGCTGTCCATGAAAATCTTGACATGAATTTAATGGATGTGGTTACAGCCTACATTTACGGCTCACATGATAATGAGATATATATGAAAAATTCCTAGGGATTTAAAATGCCCGACGCACATAATTCAAAGTCCAGGAAAATGTTTTCAATCAAATTGCAAAGATTTTTGTATGATCTAAAGCAATCAGGAAGAATGCGGTATAACCGCCTTAGTAAATATTTATTAAAGGAAGGTTATATAAATGATGCTATTTGTTCATATGTTTTTATAAAGAAAACAACATTGGAGTTTGTTGTACTTCCCGTATATGTTGATGACATAAACCTTATTGGAACTCCTGCAGAACTCCAAAAGGCAATTGATTATTTAAAGAAGGAATTCGAGATGAAAGATCTCGGAAAGATAAAATTATATCTCGGTTTGCAAATTGAACATTTGGCAAATGAGATTTTTGTTCATCAATCTGCCTACATAGATAAGGTATTGTAACGGTTTTACATGGATGGAGCACATCCATTAAGTACTCTGATGGTTGTTCGATCACTTGATGTGAATAAAGACCCGCTACGACCTCAAGAAAAGAATGAAGAGCTTCTTGGTCCTGAAGTACCATATCTTAGTGCAATTGGTACACTAATGTATCTTGCTAATACTACAAGGCCTGACATAACTTTTTCAGTTAATGTCTTAGCAAGATATAGCTCTTCTTCTACAAGGAGACATTGGAATGGAATCAAACACATATTACGGTATCTAAAAGGGATTATCCATATTGGCTTATTTTATGACAATGATTGCAGTCCCGATCTTGTTGGTTGCCGATGCTGAGTATTTATCTGACCCACACAAGGCTCGATCTCAAACAGGCTATGTGTTTGCATGTGGAGGCACTGCAATATCTTGACGATCGACTAAGCAATCAATCGTGGCTACTTCATCTAATCATGCCGAGATAATTGCTATTCATGAAGTAAGTTGAGAATGTGTATGGCTGAGGTCTGTAATATACCTTATTCGAGACAAATGTGGTTTGAAGTGTGACAAACTAGCCATAATTTTGCATGAAGACAATGCAATATGCATAACTCAATTGAATGGAGGATTCATAAAAGGAGATAGAGCAAAGCACATTTCACCAAAGTTATTTTTCACACATGATCATCAAAAGAATGGTGATATCAGTGTGCAACAGATCCATTCAAGTGATAATATGGCTTATTTTTTTACCAAATCTCTACTGACGTTAACCTTCAATAAATTAGTGTACAAGATTGGGATGCGAAGGCTCAAGGATGTGAATCGATGCTCTCATCAGGGGGAGTTAATACATGATGTACTCTTTTTCCTTTACAAGGTTTTGTCCCACTGGATTTTCTTTACAAGGTTTTTAATGAAACAACCAAAAAGCGTATTCCTAAACATTTGTACTCTTTTTCGTTCACTAGGATTTTATTTTCTAATAAGGTTTTAACGAGACACATTATCTATGGACTTTCCG
>AWOL01S0021789.1:1014-53006 GCA_000715115.1 Nicotiana otophora | reverse complement strand
GAATGTCTACTCTTCCTCCATGATATTCATCTCAAATGCCTAATGACATATTCAATGACATATTTTCTATGTTTAATGACATATTCAATGATATAATTTCTTCATTTTTTATGCCTATATAAAGGCCTTGTAATAGATAGAAAAATACACACAATTGAAGAAGAAATAAGAATCTCTTCTCTCTTTCTCCATATATCTCTTAGCTTGTTATTTCTTGTTCCATATTGTTATTTTGAGTTATATTTTATAACAAAATCAAACTTGATCGGTTTTTAAAATTCAAAATCAAAGCAAAACGTATCAATCTTTTAATCGATTTAATTCCTTTTTCGTTTTGATTTGAGCTTTCGATTTTTTATGAACACCCGTGGGACAAGGAGGGGTATCAACACGTAAATTTTTTAATAAAATGAAGTGGACATCGCATATGATAGTGCCATTGAATTTGAATCCATGTAATAAATTCAGCTAAATCTGGAACAAGGTTTGAGTCTTGACAAGGAGGGCCTTTTCAATCTAGTGGCTAACAACCTAACTATTCTAAAAGCCTTGAGGGAAGCCATCATTTCTAAAGCTAAATCTCAAAGCTCTAAAATCCCCAATTCCCAAAACCATGCAGTAGAGGAAACAAGGGCTAATCACCAAGAAAAGACAGCAAATGTTCACAATTTGACTTCCAATCCCAAAATTTCTTCAAATTTCGACCTATCTCCAAAAAACAAAAATCTCCCAAATCACAAAACTCTGAATTCTCAAACCATTGCAAATGTTATAAATCCTAGAAACACCAAGGTAAATACCTACACAGCCACTGATAATACCACTTCCACAGAGGACAAAATATGCTCAAGCACAGCTGAAAAATGATAATAATAAAGCAAAACCATTTGTTCCATCTAAACCGACCTTTGCAGCTGTTGTTCAAGAAGCTCTGGCTACTAAGGCAGCTAATATTAGTATCACTCATAGTACACATCTCGGTAAGCCCGCGATTTATTTAAAAGCTCAAGACTATATTGTTAACCTTGTAAATGAATACAAATTTATCATTGTTGGAAAATTTATCAAAGAAAAACCAACCATGGAGGAAGTGAGAAAACTTTTTGTTAGTGATAAGTGTGGATTTTGACCACTTATTAGTATCTTCTTGCTTTAGTTTTAGTTCTAAAGTGTTGATTTATATTCGTAAAACTAATGAAAGTGTGTAAATTACAGGAATATTAGAGACGCGGACCCTAATGAAGAAATTCAACTTAAAAAGGAGTGTTCCGACTCATAAAGCAAGTAGGGGCGCAACAGACCAAAAGTGCGGTCGAAGTATTTCTGGCTGCAGAAGGATGAGCGGAACGTATTATACTATTGAAGGGTAATTGTTTACAACACTATTTCTACTTTGTGGAGAAAACAAAAAACTTATACTAGCGTTGACGGTGATGATGTAAGCCATTGTAAGAAACGTGGCCGTACCAGCAAGAGTATTAAAATATCAAAACTTCTAAAAGGAGTTTTAAATTACCAAATGCACCCTTTAACTTGTCACGACCCAAAATCTCACATGTTGTGATGACGCCTATCTCAATATTATGCAAGCCGACAATCTCAATGAACCACCATATCTTGTAAATTTGAAAACATAATAATTAAATTCATCAGAAGAAATCTCACAACTACAAATATAACACTCCCAAAATTAGGTGTCACTGAGTACATGAGCATCTAATATGAATACAAAGTCTGACGGATAAAAATCATTGTCTGAATATATAAAATAGTACAATAATTAAACAGGAAAGGAATCAAGTCTGCGGACGTCAAGCAACTACCTTGATAGCCCCCAACAGAATTAACTTCGAAATCTTGCAGCCGCCGTATCCGGGAGCACCTAGATCCGCACACAAGGGGAAGAGTGTAGTATGAGTACAACTAAGTCAATAGGTAACAAGACTAACCTCTGGGTTGAATGTAGTGACGAGCTCCGCAAGTACAATCGAGTATAAATAATGGTACAAAAAAGTAGGCATGCTTTCAAGTTCAACAGTTAAACTCAGTACAAGCAAAATAGATCAATACTGTATGATATGATGAATGTGACATCTCAGTGGAAATACTTCCTGTACTACTGGTCACAAATCATTCGGTCACTTGGTACTGTCTATGGCCTATCCAGCCCAGGGATATTCCATCCCGTATATATATTCACATCGACTGACAGTTAGTCACTCATTACCGTATAAGGCCATTCCATCCCTGGGGTAATTTACCCCTACATGTAAATGATACAGACAAGATCCATGTCCAGGAAAAATTCATCACAATATAAATAAATAAGGCAAGTCCATGCCCTGGCAAGTCCATCCCGAATATATATAATCATCTACGCTCACTGGGTGTGTACAGACTCCAGAGGGGCTCCTTCAGCCCAATTGTGATATAAAGCCTTTATGGCCTACTGCAGGCGGACAGTCCCGATCCGTATATGAATAAAGCCTATAAGGCCTGCTGCAGGCGGGCAGCCCCGTTCCATAAAATAGTAAAGCCTATAATGCATCCCCGATCTATATAATAATAATGTATAAAGCTATTATAACCTGTTGCAGGCGGGCAACCCCAATCCATTTAATAATAACATATATAAATCCAATATGGCCTGCTGCGGCGCGCAGCACGATCCCATAAATATTCTCACAATAGACGAATATGACTGAGTGTAAAATGTATATTTTTTAAACAATTTAATTCAACAACAACACGACCCCATGGGTCCCAAAATATTGGCACGTAGTCTAAACATGATATTTAATAAGAGCCTCAACTCAATTTCTCTAACACGTGGAACATGTTCAGATAATAACATGATTCATTAATTTTATAACTGCACAAGATTTATTCAAGACATAATTTTGATGGTCCACGTCCACATACTCGTCACCTATCATGTGTATCACCTCCAAACAATTTATATCATACCAAATTTCGGGGATTCATACCCTCAAAACCAAGTTTAGAAGTATTACTTACCTCAAACCATATAGTTCTTTATTCCGCTATGCCCTTGCCACGAGAATTGATCTCCGAAAGTCTCGTATCTAGCCATAATTAATTCGATTCAGTCAATACCAATTATTGTAATTAATTCCATAAGGAAATACTAATTTTCCAATAAAAATTCGAAATTAACTCAAAAATCGCCCGCGGGGCTCACGTCTCGGAACCCCACAAAAGTTACAAAATATGAACGCCCATCCAACCATGAGTCCAACCATAAAAATTTCACCAAATTCCAACATCAACTCGACCCTCAAATCTTCAATTAAAGTCTTTGAAGATTTCTATCATTTTCAACCCAATCTTTATCCATTCGGACTCAACAATTTTTCTATAAACCTTATTGATACATATAAATAATACTCTTACACCCAAGAATCATACTCTTAATCACCTATCTTTACCCAAACTCGAAATTGAAGACTATGGGTTAGAACCTTACCTCTTGGATGAAGATCTTGTGATATTTCCTTGTTGGATTTCAAAGCTGGAACAAGATCTTGATGAACAAAGTACTTGAGCTTCTTTCTCTCTCTAGAACACTCTCCATTCTCTCTAAAAATGTCAGATTTTTGCTCCAAAATGAGATTCAAAGGCTATAAATCGAAATTGGGTCGGGTCAAAAATTATAAATAATTGAAACCCCGACGCAGATTTGCGATTGCATATGCGATCGCATAACACGTATGCAGTCCGCAAACTGATCGCGTAGTTGAAACTCCAAAACGAGGGTCGCCTGAATAGGTCTGCGGTGATTATGCGGCCCACATACTTGTTCTGCGGTCGCATAATGCACCGCAGAACATGTCTACGGTCGCATAATGCACCGCATACTTCCTCAAATCTTGCCTCACATCTGCTTCACTCTGCGGCCATTATGCGATCAGCAGAATGATTCTGCGACCGCATAGTGGGCTGCAAAAATGTCCTCTTCTGCCGAAAATGTTCGTTTTTACTCTTCAGTGCATTGTTCAACCCAAAAAGTCCGAGCCACGAGAAATTTCTATAACCTTTGTACTAATTGATCTACTTCGGCACCACAAAACCTTAATTTCCTTAGCAAAAATTCTCCGGGGTCGTTATACATAAGTCAACATCCAGTCAACCTTTTCAACTTAAATTCTAAACCCTGGAACTATGTGTTCTAAATCATTCTAAAACCTCACCGGACCCGAACCAATTACCCCCGACAAGTCACATAATCAATGTAAAGCATAAATTGAGAAGTATATGGAGGAAATGGGGTTGTAATACTCAAAACGACCGGCCAAGTCGTTGCATAACTAATGAAATATATTTGAAATATTAAGGTTATATTTTGGAGCTTTAGCTATATGAAGAAGTGCACATGCGATAACATGCAATGAACTATATCGCTACGAACAAAAATACAAGAGTAACGACGTAGATTCAGATTTAAAATTCGAAAAATAAAGTATGTGAAGTAAAAAATTGAAATAAATACAATTTATATATATGAAGAAGAACAAGTTTGAGAAGTTACATCATATAACTTGGTAATTTCATTGATCCTCCTCTATTGCTCTCTTGAAGCGTCTGTTCATTTATGCCTATCTTTTTACTTTCTGAAAAACAATCACTATAAAGTATTTGAAAAATCATATTGAAGAAATAAAATTTCCAATCCGAAACACAACTTTTTTTTCACGGACGTTCATATCGAAACTCATCGGAAATAATTTTTGACGAGTACATATTTCTGATGGACTTCAAAACTAGAGGCGGATCTAGAGTTCCATATATATATATATATATATATATACGAGTTCATAGGAATCAAATAGCTTTTGCTTAGACTCTATTTATATACTAAATTTGTTTTACTAAATATCTATAAATATTTGACCATGAACTTAGTAATTATTGTAAATTTACTTGAAGTCGATGTAGGAACTCATAAGCTTCAAATCCTGGATCCGCGTAGGTCGTCAAAAAAACGTAGTTTTAGTAATGAATTTTGTTAGCTAATGTTCTTCTTCTTCATGTTAAAAAGGTGCAGCTTAGCTCAGATGCATATGACTCAAATTTTCGAACACAAATCTTTCAAGTTAGAAAAGAATCTTTGAAGTACCTAAAATATTTATCTCCAGTCAGTTTAACATGGAAGCTATTGTGCAGTGTTAGAAGTACTCTATAAAATATTATACAAGTACTTAAATTACATACAATATTGAAAGTATGGTTTCAAATTGCAGTCTCCATTTTTTTCTGTACACTCCAAAAAAAGAATGTTTCTATATAGTATAATTGAAAGTTAGCACTGACCTTTTCAGATCTGGTACTGAACCTCAGAAGTGATTGAATAGAAGTGATGACCGCACATAATATGTGTGGCCGCGTATCATGGTCGCACCGACAAGAATTCAAAAAATTCAGAGAGTGTGCAAAATGACCAAGACTGAAGCCTTGCTAGAAGTGCAGATCGCACATGAATTGTGCGGGCCGCAGAACCTCCTGAAGAGCATTTTTGTCAGCGAATTTCGGGCCACTATAAGTAGTCGGGAATCACTTTATTAGGTCAAGTTTTGAAGTTTTTTTTAGGCGTAGCCATTGTAATTTACCATTTTGGGTAATTTGTGATTATTTTCGGATAAAAACAATAGTTTATCATTTTAATTAGTGTTTCTTCTTTTTTTTCTTCTATTTCTACTATGAGTAGCTAGATATTTATTAGAGTTGTGACCCAACCCTAGTGTGTAAACCTTATGTGTGATTAATTTAATACTTGTTTATGATTAGGTATTTGTTATTTAGCCTAGTTTATGCTTTAATTTAAGAATTAATGATTGCAAACATTGATTCATGCCTTTTTGACTTGGTCTTTACTTGAGAAAGAGGGACCTAGTCTAGAAAAATATGGCTAACAAGAAATTTGGCTAGTTAAGAATTTGAGTAGCTTAATTAAAGGGTTTGAACTAGAGATAGAAAAAATTCGACTTGAGCTCATATCAACTATTTGGCTTGATACCCATTTGGGCTTGAGAAAGTCAAATTGGGCAAAATCACTCTATGGCCGAGAGGTATCGAGTGGGTAACTTAGAGCTGAGAGCTATAATCCAATCACTAAAATAAATGTTAATGTAATTGACTCATTAGGAGAACACCTAGGTAAAGGTTACATCCCTAGGCCTTTTACCTATTTGAAAACAACCAAAGACAATTAGTCAATTTCTAGTTTCATTTCTCTAGTTGATCATTAATAGTGTAGTTCATAGAAGTAATTTGCAATACCAACTTGTTTGGAAGTGTATTTAAGCTATTTCTTCTATACGCATCAAGTGCACACCCCAACACCCATTCTTAGTTCCCTATGGAAATGACCCTGACTCATAGTTGGATATTATTCTTCCAATGACCTCTTCCACTAATTATTTAGTGTGGATTGGGAGTGGATCAAATTTTTGGTGTCGTTGCCGGGGAGCTTTAATCGTGTTAGCTATACATTTGAGTGTATTTTTGGAATATCTTCTTTTCCTTCTGTGTTACTAATTTGTTTTATGAAATCATAGGTACTAACATGGCGAACAATGAGCTCAGAAATATGCCTTTGGGGGATTTGGACGACGAGTAAGAACAACTCGACGAGGTACACTAAGTGAAAAGAGCTAATCGGAGAGACCGTGTACCACAAGACAACGTGCCCATTCCATCCCCACCTCCACCACATCCACCACAAGCGCTTCAACACCGGATATTGTCCAACGAAGGTTATGCTAGTGCAATAGTACCTCTCCATTTTAGGGCGGCAACTTTCAAATCACTAACGTGATGCTCACTCTACATGAGCAATGGGCCTTCTTCACCGGTTCACCAACCCAGAATGCTTACAAACATTTGAAGGGCTTTGTGGATACATGTTGGGGGAACAAGCAAACTAATATTTCTGAGGATGCATTGAGGCTAAGGCTTTTTCCCTTCTTTCTATAGGGAAAAGCTTTAAATTGGTTGGAACGTTTGCCAAACCATTCAATTCACACTTGGAAACAAGCAAACTAATGTTTCTGAGGATGCATTGAGGCTAAGCCTTTTTCCCTTCTTTCTATAGAAAAAAGCTTTAAATTGGTTGGAACGTTTGCCAAACCATTCAATTCACACTTGGGATGAGTTAGCGGCCAAGTTTATTGCTAAGTTTTTCTCTCCCGGACACATGACTACACTTTGAGATTAGATCTTGGCATTTAAATAATAGCCAAATGAACCATTACACTAAATTTGGGAGCGTTATAGAACAATAGTTAAGGAATGTCCCAACAACGATATGACAAAAAATATGTTGCAACAAACCTTTTATAATGGGATTAACACAACCAACCAATGTGCAGTGAATCAACTAGCCAGTGAGAAATTTATGACTACGCCTTATGCGGAGGCGTGTGACATCTTAGATGAGATGGTGAGATGTCATCGGCTTGGAAATCACGGGCCAATGTTCCACAAGGTGATCCGAACATGATCCACATCCACACAGAATTACAAAACCATGGGCAATCCATTGCTGAATTGATCACTACCATGACTCAACTAGCAGAGGCCCAACTAAATCAAGTGCAAGCCCCTTAGCAAGTGCATGCTATGTAGGGAGTGAATGTTTTGGTGAACAAGAAGAGGACCAAGGGTCCACAAATGCAAACCCGAGTGGAGAACTATGTGCAAGATGATGGCGGTTTTGATCAAGATGATTCTTATAATGAGCAAGAGGAAGAAGTGCAATATGTGATCAAATTTCAAGGGCAAAGAAATAACTTCCAAGGACCAAACCAACAACAATGGAGACCACAAAACAATCATGGCAATTGGAGTTCTAATAATCAAGGGAATTGGCATAACAACAAAAATCAAGGACATTAGAGTGGACACAACCAAGAAAATTGGGGAGGCAACAATCTAGGTGGTTGGGGTAACAATCAAGGCAACCGGGGGTCGAGTTTTCAAATCCCCCCAATGTATCAACAACCGAGCAACCCATCTCCTTATCCCTTCCATGGTTCAAGTTCTTCAAACAATGAAATGGGACGTATTGAGAATATGTTCAAGATAATGATGGAAAAGAATGCCGATTCGGATGCCCAACTTTCCTCACATAACACATCAATCTTAAATCTAGAAGTTCAAATGGAGGAAATCACATAAGCTCTAAATTCCTGTTCTTAGGGTGCACTACCAAGTGACACAGTGGTGAACCCAAAGGGTTGTAACAATATGGGGCATGCTATGGCGGTTATCACAAGAAGTGGAAGAGGCGGGAATGCACCTCAAGTAAAAGGCGACTTGTTGATGATGACCAAATGATGCAAGAAGAAGAGATCCTAAACAATGTTGTTCAAGCAAATGAGGAAGTTCGGATTGATATTGATGATAGTGTGGAAGAGGCTCAAGAGGAGGTGAACCCGTCTAGGGAACACATCATTGACATACCGGAACCAGTAGCGCAAAAGGAAAAGGCATCATTACCTAAGCCTCCACCTTCATTCCCTCAAAGACTCGCCAAGAAAAACGGTAAGAATCAATTCAAGAAGTTCATTCAAATGATGAAGAGCCTCTCAATCAATGTGCTATTGGTGGAGGCTTTGCAACAAATGCCTGGTTATGCTAAGTTTATGAAAGATCTTGTGACAAAGAATCGATCGATGAATTTTAAGACTATCAAAGTCACTCATCAAGTGAGTGCGATTGTTCATTCAATGGCTCTTAAGTTGGAGGATCCCGGTGCTTTCACAATTTCTTGTACAATTAGAAGTGTCGAGTTTGTTAAAGCTCTTTATGATCTTGGGGCAAGTATAAAATTTGGTTTTCAAAACTTCGGGGATTGAACAACCAAGACCCACTTCTATGAGATTGCAAATGGCCGATCGTACCATGAAAAGTACGTTGGGTGTGATTGAAGATGGTTTGGTACGGGTTGATAAATTCATTCTTCCGGCGGACTTTGTCATTCTAGATTGTGAAGTTGATTATGAAGTGCCAATCATTCTTCGGAGATCATTCCTTGCCACAGGTAAGGCTCTTTGTGGTGTAGAAGCCGCAGAACTCACTTTCCGGGTTGGTGATGAAAAAGTGGTATTTCATGTGTGTAAGTCCATGCAGCAAACAAATAGCAATGATGTGTGTTATTTTGTGGATTTAGTGATCGATGTTATTGTTGATGATACAAGTGCTATTATCAATGTTGGTGATATGTTGGAGGACGTTTTACTCAATTTTAATGATGACGAGATGGATGGTTTCATGGAATGCGTGAACTCTTTCCAAGAAATGGGGTTGTACAACTATGCACCCCGAAAATTATCTTTGGATCTCAAAAATAGGAAGAGTCCTCCTACAAAGCCTTCTATTAAAGAGCCACCTACTTTGGAGTTGTAGCCATTGTCTCCACACCTTTGTATGAATTTCTTGGACATTGTTCTGCTTTACCGATTATTCTTTTCTCTTGTTTGACTAATGCGTAGGTTGATTCCACATTGGAAGTGTTACAAAAGAGGAAAAAGGCTATTGGTGGACCTTGGAGGATATTTGAGGTATTAGCCCCGACTTTTGCATGCATAAGATCAAGTTGGAGGATGGTGCTAAACCGTCCATTGAACATCAAATAAGACTCAATGAGTCTATACAATAAGTTGTCAAGAAGTAAATAATCAAATGGTTGGATACCGGGGTTGTCTACCCCATCTCCGATAGTTCATAGACCACTCCGGTTCAATGTGTCCCAAAGAAGGGGGCATGATAGTGGTTACCAATGATAAGAATGAATTGATTCCTACAAGAACGGTGACCGGGTGGAGGGTTTGTAGGGATTATTGCAAGCTCAACAAAGTAACAAGGATGGATCACTTTCCACTTCCTTTCTTAGATCAAATGCTCGATAGACTGGCCGACCGTGCTTTCTATTATTTTCTTGATGGGTACTCGGGATACAACCAAATTCTCATTGCTGCAGAAGATCAAGAGAAGACAACCTTTACATGTCCTTATGATACTTTTGCTTTCAAGATGATGCCGTTTGGTTTGTGCAATGCACCAGCGACTTTTCAATGGTATATGATGGCTATTTTCACGGACATGGTAGAGGACTAGCTTGAAGTCTTCATGGATGGCTTCTCAGTGGTTGGGGATTCTTTTGATGATTGTCTTGCAAATTTGGACAAAGTGTTAGGTAGGTGTGAAGAAACCAACTTGGTACTCAATTGGGAGAAATCTCATTTAATGGTTGAGGAAGGTATTGTCCTCGGCCATAAAATCTCAAGGCATGTAATTGACGTTGACAAGGCAAAGATTGATGTAATTTCTAAGCTTCCACCCCAACTTCGTTGAAGGGTGTGCGGAGTTTTTTAGGCT
The DNA here is from genome assembly GCA_000715115.1 of Nicotiana otophora. Taxonomy (NCBI): domain Eukaryota; kingdom Viridiplantae; phylum Streptophyta; class Magnoliopsida; order Solanales; family Solanaceae; genus Nicotiana; species Nicotiana otophora. Next base: position 42,608 of record AWOL01S0021789.1, on the reverse strand, counting down.
ATGCGGGTTTTTACCGGCGCTTTATCAAAGATTTATCTAAAGTGGTGAACCCGTTGTGCAAGCTCCTTGAGAAGGATGCCAAGTTTAATATCAATGATGATTGCATGAGAGCGTTTGATTTGTTGGAACTCAAGTTGACAACTACTCCTATCATTACCACTCCAAATTGGAGTGTGCCTTTTGAACTCATGTTTGATGCAAGTGATATAGCGGTTGGGGATATTTTGGGGAAACGTATCAACAAGATTTTCCATCCGGTGTACAATGCTAGTAAGACCACGAATAGTGCCCAAGCCAATTATACTCTTACGGAGAAAGAGCTCCTTGCTATTGTGTTTACAATTGAAAAGTTCCGCTCGTACTTGATGGGTGCCAAAGTTATTGTCCACATGGACCATGCAGCGCTTCATTATCTTATGAGCAAAAATGATTCCAAAGCTTGGTTGATGAGATGGGTTCTCTTGTTGCAAGAATTTGATATTGATATCCAAGATAGGAAAGGTAGTGAAAACCAAGTGGACGACCACTTGTATCATTTAGAGGAGGAGATGAGGTCGTATGATGGCCTTGAAATCAATTACTCCTTTCCCGATAAGCAAATTTTGGAAATTTTAATGAAAGAGGTGCCATGGTTCGCGAACTTGGCAGATTGTCTCATGAGTAAAATCATTTAGGATGAGTTCTCTTCAAACCAAAAGAAGAATCTCAAAAGAGATTGTCAAGATTATTATTGGGATGAACCATACCTTTTACGGATTTGTATGGATGGGGTGAATGGGAGGTGTGTACTGGAAGAAGAGCAAGGTGATATTCTTGGAGCTTGTCATTTTTCGCCATATGGTGGTCATCATGGTGGAGCAAGAACAGTGGCCAAAGTGCTTAGTTGTGGTTTCTATTGGCCTACTCTTTACAAGGATACTAGTGATTTGGTAAAAATATGTAATGAATGTCAACGGGCCGATGCAATCTCAAAGAAAAATGCAATGCCTCTCATAACCATCTTAGAGATTGATATTTTCGATGTTTGGAGCATTTACTTCATGGGCCTTTTTATGAGCTCTTGTGGAAACACCTACATCTTGGTCACAGTGGATTATGTGTGCAAATGGGTTGAGGCCGTCCCTTTACCCAACAACAAGGCAAGAAGTCTAGTGGCTTTCTTGAAGAAGAATATGTTTACAAGATTTAGTACTCCACGTGCAATCAAAAGAGATGGGGGTCACACTTTTGCAACAAAGCTTTTGACACTTTACTTAGCAAGTATGGTGTGATTCACAAGGTCACGTCTCCCTATCATACACAAGCTAGTGGGCAAGTGGAAGTCTCCAACTGGGAGATAAAGAGTATCTTGTCTATAACGGTGAATGATAATCAGACGGATTAGTCCAATAAACTTGATGATGCGTTATGATCTTATCGGGCGACTTGTAAAATGCTATCAGAATGTCTCCATACCGGTTGGTGTTCGGGAAAACTTGTCATCTTCCGGTCGAACTAGATCACAAGGCAATGTGGGCTTTAAAGAACTTGCATCCTGATTGGGATGTAGCCCCTAACTTGCGAGTTACACATTTGAATGAATTGGATGAGTTTCGGTACCATGCTTATGCGCGTTTGTCCTTATACAAAGCAAAGATGAAATATCTTCATGACAAATACATTTGGAACAAAGTGTTCAAGGTGGGCGATCTTTTATTATTGTTTAACTCAAGGTTGAGAATGTTTTTCGGGAAGCTAAAATCCAAGTGGAGTGGTCCATTTGAAATTTTTGGTGTGACACCTTTTCATGTATTAGATTTGAAGAACAAAAATAATAAAATATTCCGAGTCAATGGTCACCGGGTAAAGCACTACTTGGGAAAGGTTGGATATAGCCATGTGGTGGCGGTCATTTACTTCACTTGAAGGTACTTTGTATCGTGCCACGACGTTAAATCAGGCACTTCTTGGGAGGCAATCCATTTTCTTTTCCTTTTTCTTTTGTAGTTAGATGTTATTTGTGTTCTAACTTGATTTGAAGTGTGCTACATGGTTAAGTGTGACTTGCAAGAATGGTTAACTAAAAAATGGTTAAGTGTTGAAGGATCTGCGGACCGCACTTTATTTGTGCGGACCGCACAATTCTATGTGCCACAACAGACTGCACAATTGGAAGCTAGCCAAAGTGTAAAAATGTCAACTCCCTGAAGTTTGAGCCTGTCAGTGAGGGGCTAATATTCGACCGCAAGTGGAAATCTGCGGCGCACTAAAAAATGCGTGGACCACACATTAAGCTCAAAGAAGGCCGACCTAGGTGATAGAGTGCGGACCACACATGAAGATCTGCGGCCGCACTCGAGCCATTTTCCCTCTTAGGACTCTTGGTATAAATAGAAGTTTTGAGTTTATTTTTCACTTTTCACTCTCCTCATAATCATTGTTACTCTGCAAGTTTACTGAGAGATTTCCATTGTCCCACACACACACCTACTTATGCTTATACACCCACTGCACTCACTCTATCTCGTATGCTTCATTCCATGTTAATTTTTGTGTTAGATTAATTTTTGAAATTTTAGTTTCTTTTTAGGCCATATGTTATTAGAGTTTGTCTATGTATCCATGTGGGATAGATCTATATTGGGTAATTGATAATACATGCTCTATGGAGTTGGGTTAGTGATATTTCATGTTTACACTATCTTGCCATGTATATTTGTACAAGTAATTGCAAAATCTAAGTAGGAAAAGACAGCATGTTCGTAATTTTTGAAATTTGCGGCCGCACTTGAATTTGTGCAGTATGCTGTTTTGGTGATTTGGGAAACCTGGTGAAGCAAGTGCTTCTGCGGCCGCACTAAAAATGTGCGAACCGCAAATGTAATTTGCAGTCGAAAAAGAGCCTCTAATGTTTCTTGACAGAAATGCGGTCGCACCTGCAATTATGCGCTCCGCACTTCCTGTCTGTGGCCACACATAACAAATGTGCGGACCATATATCCTAATTCCAGTAGCTTGTTATTTTTGTCATAACCTCACTGTGTCCATAACATTTTTCCTTGCCTACATGAGTCTTGAATGAGTTGAATGATGACTTTCTGCTAACAATTCTCTTTGCTTTTATATAGACAATGGTTCAATCTCGTGTCTGCGGCAAAACTAAAAAAGGAAGAGGTGAATCTTCTAGGGGTCGAGGTAGAGGTGCCTTGCCCCTTAGCCAGCCCAAAACTATCTGGAAGAAGACCACTGCAGGCAGAGGCAGGGGCGCAAACCTCTCCGAGTCTAGTTCCTCTATCCCGTCTAGGGAAGCTTCCGAGGGCAACTCAGCCTCTATTCCGGAGGAGTAGGAAGCCACATAGTCTAGGCCACATGGGCGATTTCAGATCATGAATGAGGCCTCTTCATCTCACAGCACTTCCGAGGGATCGAAAAGTGCTAGCTAGACCTCTAAACGAGTAGCTGCCCCAGACACAGATGTGCAGACTGTACATGATATTTTCGATGATGGTAGAGGGGGAGATGGTACGTCCACTGGTGTAGAGAGATCAAAGAAAAAGGATATATGGGAGGATATATTCGTTAGCTTGGCTGCCTTTTCTTATTTCTATATGTGGTGGCCGGTAAGATCCTTGACACTTGAGCGACAGTTTCTCTTAAAGGATTTGGATAGATATAACCGGCAGTGTTGAGGCAGTTCAGAGAAAGAAAGGGTTGGATGTGGTTTACTGAGAGAGTTGAGGAAGCCAAGGAGTACCTTGTCCGAGAGTTCTATGCCAATGTTTCTGACATCAAGAAGGGGACAAAGGTGACTAAAGTACACAACCTCAAGGTGAGGTTTGATCAGCTCACACTAAATGCGTACTTGGGGTTTGAAGATTTGGAGTCCAGGGAGTGTCTAGAGAAGTGTTCTATGAAAGAAGAAGCCCGACCATTTCTAGCGGAGATCTTAGCACCACCAGGGCCACCAACACCATAGATCACTGTTGGGGTTCCTATTCAGCGGAACACACTGAACTTTGAGGCGAAGGGATGGCAGACCTTTGTGTGTAGCAGACTTGATCTTTGCCCGAATGAGACTCATTTGACTCTTCCACGTGCTTCTTGTGGCTTCTATCATGGCCGGGTACCCAATTAATATAGGTGATGTGATGTTGGCTAACATTTCATTGGTAGCACAGTAGACCAACACGGCCTACCTTTATCCCAACACTATCACAGAGTACCTCACTTATGCAAAAGCAGAGCCGAGATCATATAATACCAAGGTGAAGCCGAAGAAGCCATTTTACTGGTATTCATTTATGGATGCGGCCAACCCAAATAAGAGAGCTCAGCCTTCTACCACCATAGGCCAGTCTGATGAGCCGACAGTGGTAGTTTCTGAGATAGCTGACATTCCATCTACCTTTGCTGAGCATTTTTCTAGAGTTGCTGCTATGCCTCCGCCACTATCTTCAGGTCCTACCATATCCCCCAAAGGCAGCTCCTGCTACACCCTTGAGGCTGGTGCCCATGCCTATAACTCTATTATCTGCTCTGCAAGTCTCCAAGACATTGGCGAGTCTCAACAACTAGATGCAGAGAACTACTTCAAAGTTGTCTAACATATCTCGTATTGTTGTAGCACAGTCCGCCCTAGATCCATCTGCACCGCTTGCACCAGCTGTCCAGTTTGATGAGCCAGCCTTGCTACCGACACTGATGAGGCTATGCGTGCGATGTTTGTTAGTCCAACCACTCCCATATATGATGATGATGAGATACAGTTGGCTGACCCAATGGGAGATGATGTTGCTGGGGACACTGAGATATCCAAAGATGTTTAGGGAGTTTTCTTTGCCCTCTCTCTTTTCACTCTTCTTTTGTTAAGCATTGGGGACAATGCTTACTTTTTATTCGGGGAAGGGTGGAGTTTACTTGATTTGATTGACACATTTGGATATATTCGAACTGTAATAATTAGATGATTCTATTTTTGTTCTTAGTTTTAGTTTATTTTTCTTTAGTAGTTAGTGTTCATTAGCTTCTTTAATTTTCCACTTTAGTTTTTATTTTTTAAGTAGCTTCTTTTTATGCTAGTAGTTTATTTTTATGTTTTTCGTAGTAGTATGGATAATAATCCTTTGGTTTTATTAATGCCACGGTTCTTTCGAAAGGTAGTTTTGTGTGAACCAGGTGACTCATCCCAATGATGGATGGCGTGACAATCTTCTTAAAGGAATGAGTCCATTTTTGTGTTTATGTAATAATAATAGTAGTAGTAGTAATGAATAGAAGTCCTAATCAAGTCATTCTCGAAAAAGAGTTATTCATGCTTTATTTGGTACCAACACATTTAACTACGTGCTTATGTTTTGAAACAAGGTTTTTTAAAGTAAAATGTCTCTAGGTAGTGACTTTGAAACTCTTGAGTTGACTTTGGTAGTCATCAAGTGGTTTATTGGACCATAGTGTTCTTTTACTTGATTGTGGTTGTTGTAGGCTCTCGACTCTATCCTCTTTTATGGTCTATTTGCGTGAGGGGTGAGGTGATTTGTTGCCAGTTCAAGTACCCGTGCAAATAGTTTAGAACTTTTCCCGAATGTGCTTCAAGGTGAAATCCTAAGTTTTACTTGATTTGGAAAATGATTGTAGGCTTTCCTTGATCTGTTTGAGCTTTCTGTTTCCAACCAATGTCGTTATCCCTAGTCAACCCCCTTTGAGACTCTAGCCTTTCTCATTTGATAACTATGATATAAGCCTTTACCCGTTTTGTCGTGATCCTCTCTTGGCACCCGATCCTTCCTTAACACTCTTGTGAAATAAGTGGCTTAAGGCATAAGTTTGGGGGGAGAGTTGAGGAATTTGAAAGAGGTATCAAGGCACCAAAAAGAGAAAAAAAATTATCTCTATGAGAAGAGAAGGTAAGAAAAATGCAAGAAAGAGAATAAAAGGAACGGTAGATATTATCAAAAAAAAGGTAATTATCCCTAACATGAGTATCAAGGGAGAAAATGAATGAAATAAACAATAAAGAGTGATGTCAAGTCTCTCTAACCCCCAAGAAAAAAGAGAATGCCTCTAAGAATTGGTAATTGTGAGCCAAGAAATGCAAATGTGGAGTGCCTGTGACATTCTTTTGTGAGAGAAGAGTGAACCTTTCCGTGATCTAAAGATTGAGTGCTAACTTTTGAAGTGAGCTTGGTAAATGGAAGGTAGAGGAGGAAGAGTTTGGAGTCCACCATGATCAACATAATAGAACAAGAGTCCTTGATGAGTAAAGTCAATTCTTGAAGCTCAAATGTCACATTAGAACTATATATGCATGATACTTGACTTGTCACCTTATTGATAATGCACGAGTATTGTGGGTAATTGTTGGTCCCAACGAAGTATGAATGGCTTATCATTGACTCGCTGAAATGACTTTTCACTCTGAAGAGGTGGAAACTAATCTATTTGCTTGAGAACAAGCAAAGACTTAAGTTTGGGGGAGCTGATATGTAACGACCCGGTAGGTCGTTTTGAGAGTTATAGCCTTGTTTACCCTATTTATGCTTCTTTTTATGTAATTCAGCTATATTGTGTTATACCGGGTTAGTTGGTTCGGGTCCGGAGTAGTTTCGGAGTGAATTGATACACTTGGTCTCTTTGGGATAAGGTTAAGTTGGAAAAGTCAACTGGATGTTGACTTATGTGTGAAAGGTGTCAGATTTGAATTTTGATGATTCTGTTAGCTTCGTTAGGTGATTTTGGACTTAGGAGCACACCCAGAATGTGATTTGGAGCTCCGTAGTGGAATTAGGCTTGAATTGACGAAAGTTGGAAATTTGGCAATTTCGATTGGCAGTGGAAAATTTTGATATCAGGGTCGGAATGGATTTTCGTAAGTTGGAGTAGGTTTGTGGTGTCATTTGTGATGTGTGTGTAAAATATTAGGTCATTCAGACATGGTTGGGTTTGTTTCAGCATCGGTTGTCGAATTTGGAAGCTTAGAAGTTCTTAGGCTTGAATTCGAGGGTAATTTGGTGTTTTGATGTTGTTTTGAGTGTTTTGAAAGTTCGCCTAAGTTCGTATGTTGATATATGACTTGTTGGTATGGTTGGTTGAGGTCCCGAGGGCCTCGGATGTGTTTCGGGGGGTTAACGGATCAATTATTGGTGTTGGGAGTTAGCTCGTTTCTGAAGCTGATGGTGTTTTCCGCGCCTGCGGAAGGGGAGCCGCAGGTGCGAGGTCACAGGCGCGCATGGGAGTTCGTAGATGCGGACAGTGTTGAGGTAGTCTGGGTCTGCAAGTGCAAAGGAGAGGTCGCATCTGCGAGTCCGCAGATGCGGATAGGTTCCCGTAGAAGAGGAAGTGATGAGGTCAGGCAGTGGCCGCAGGTGCGAGGTCTTTTCCGCACCTACGTGATCACAGATGCGGATATGGAGCGCAGGTGCAAAGTTGGGGATTTTAATCATTTTCCGTAGGTGCGGAGGTTCTTGCGCAGATGCGGCACCGTAGGTGCGCATATTTAGCCGTAAGTGCGAAAGACCTGGGCATAAACTTTAAATAGAACACTTCACGAATTTTGGTTCATTTCCACCATTGCAAGTCGGTTTTTGGAGCTTTTGGAGTGATTTTAAAGGGAGATCAAGGGTTTTCAGTGAGGTAAGTTTCTTGGGCTCTAATACTCCTATCTATGGTGTTTTCCCATTGTATTATCATTTAATTAGTGGAATTTAGGGTTGAAAATAGGGGGTTAGGGCTTAGGATTTTGGAGAGTTTAATTTAAGGATTTGAGGGACCAAATGATGTCAGATTTTGATAAATTTCATATGTATGGACTCGTGAGTGAATGAGTTTCCAATTTTTGTAACTTCTGTCGGATTTCTAGGCGTGGGCCCGGGGGCCGGGTTTGAGCCAATTTCGGGTTTTGAGTCTAATTTGGTAGTTTTTCTTGAGGAATTCATTCCTTTAGTGTATATTGATGGTGTTGTACTGGTTGTGAATAGATTCAGAGCATTTGGAGGCCGAATCGAGGGGAAAGAGCATAGTGGAATAGAGATTTGCTCTGTTTGAGGTAAGTAACGGTCTTAAATCTTTTCTTTTGGGTATGAAACCCCAAGAAATTCATATGATGTTGATATTTAGAGGTGACTCACTCGTTGGGTGATGAGCGTGTGAGCGTGCACCGAGTGGGATTGAGACTTGGTCCGTCCCCGTAGACTATAAAGTCAAATACACCCTTGTTATTACCTGCTCACTCTTATTTTCGAGTTATTGACTGTCTTACATGTTAGAAATCATACTTAGGTTATATGGAAACCCTGCTAGGACCTGCATTGGTCGTGAACTTGTTGTATTGACTGTATTGTTGTCTTGTACTCAGTCATTCTTTGCTTATGCATTTTGTCCTAGCTCTCTCCCATGATTTGATTTGTACTTGTTATAGTCTTTGTTTGGGTTGTTGTTGTGATAATTGTGAGGCTGGAAAGGCTAGTGACTGATATAAGGCCTGAGTGCCGGGTTGAGAGCTGTGTGAGATATGTTGGATCGGACAGCACACCACAGTAAATGTTGGATCGGATTGTACGCCGCAACAAGCCTTTGGGCCATGATATTGGATCGGACTGCACGCCGGAGCAGTACTTGGATCGGGCTGCACGTCGCAGCAATATATGGATCGGGCTGCACGTCGCAGCAATATATGGATCGGGCTGCACGCCGCAATAATATAGCGCTTGGGCTGTAGGTGCCCCTCCGAAGTCTGTACACCCTCAGTGAACGCAGGTACCTTTGATTGTGAGTATTGAGGCTGAGAGCCGAGTGATTGAGCTGTTGAGATAGATGAGTTGCAGTAGCCCTGTGAGGCTGTACTTGCTCTTATTTTGCTGTTGCACTTCATTGCTAATTGTTGTTGTTGTGGAATTTTCTGGAGGGCTTATATTGTTGTACCTGAGCTTGAAATGTTTTGATTTAAAATATCGAATTGAAAGCATGCCTACTTTTCTTAATAAATATACTGAAATGAACTGCATTTGTGTAGCTCGTCACTGCTTCTAAGTTCCTTATTTAATTTTATTACTTACTGAGTTGGAAGTACTCACGTTACTCCCTGCACCTTGTGTGCAGATTCATGTGAGACCGTTCGCAGAGATCATTGAGTCCGTGCACTTGTTGTTGTCGGAGAGTTACGAGGTTGCTGCCAGCATCCGCAACCCTTGATTCTCCTCTATTATTATCTTTTCTTTCTGTTTGGGTATTATTGGAACATTGTAAACTCTGATTCTAGTCTGGTTTAGTTGCTCATGACTTAGTGACACTCCGATGTCGGGCTATTTTTCCGCACTTATGTTTAATTGGGTTTTACCCCGTATTTATGAGAAATTCCGGTTATTTTATAATGTCTTAATTCATTTCTGTTAAATATTTTAAGTGTTTTGGAAAGGTCGACTTGCCTAGTACCACCATAGGCGCCAGCACGATGGGTTAGGTTTCGGGTCGTGACAGGTTGGTATCAGAGCGTAGGTTACATAGGTCTCACGAGTCATGAGCGGGTTTAGTAGAGTCTTGCGGATTGGTACGGAGATGTCTGTACTTATCTTCGAGAGGCTGTAGAACCCTTAGGAAAATCCACATTCTTGAATTCTTGTTGTGCGAATCTGTTGATTCTAGTAACTAAACATTTGTTGTTTCATTCTTTCACAGATGGTGAGGACTCGTGCTACCGGTCTAGAGGGCCAGCCACCAGTGCCACCAGCCAAGCCTGCGAGAGGTCGAGGCAGAAGTTGAGGCCATGGTAGGGGTAGAGGTGCAACCCGCACAGCAGTTGGGGCAGTTCCTGCAGATCCACCAGTTGTCCTAGATCTGGACCAGATTCCAGTTGTTGATGCACCAGCTCAGGCACCACCTGTGCCTATTGTGATTCTAGGTCTCCAGGAGTCCCTAACTCAGATTCTGACAGCGTGTACCGGCCTTTCTCAGATGGTCTCTATCTCGACAGCCACAACTACTTCTTAGGCCGGGAGAGGTGCTCAGACTCCCGCTGCTCGCACACCAGAGCAGGTGATACATGGATTCCAGACACCGGGGGCACCGCCAGCCTAGCCGATTGCAGCTGCTCAGGACTATGTGGTTCCTGCTATGCATAAGGATGAGCAGCGTAGTTTGGAGAGGTTTGGGAGACTCCAGCCTCCATCTTGTAGTGGTGCATAGGGAGAGGATGCACAGGGTTACTTGGACAGGTGTCAGAGGATACCCCATACCGCAGGTATTCTGGAGACCAGTGGGCTCTCGTTCACTACCTTTTAGTTCTCTGGGGCTGCATTCAGTTGCTGGGAGGTTTACGAGAGGCGTAGGCATGTCGGCGCAACGCCTCTTACTTGGAAGCATTTCTCCATTGTCTTTCTGGAGAAGTTCGTGCCTCAGTCCCGCAGAGAGGAGCTGCGCAGACAGTTTGAGCAGCTTCATCAGGGTGATATATCTGTGACTCAATATGAGATGCGATTCTCGGAGTTGGCTCGTCATGCTATCTGGTTAGTTCCCATAGATAGGGAGAAGATCAGGAGGTTTATAGATGGCCTCACTTATCAGCTATGATTGCTTATGACCAGAGAGAGAGTGTCTGGTGCTACTTTTGATGAGGTTGTCGACATTGCTCGGCAGATTGAGATGGTTCGTGATCAGGAGAGGATTGAGAGGGAATCGAAGAGGCCTCGTGGACAGGGTGGATTAAGTAGTACTCCTTCTGGGGGTCTGTTCCAGAATGGTAGAGGCCGTCCATTCAGGCATGCTTAGACAACTTGCCCAGTTCACCGTGATGCATCATCTGACCATTGTTCTCATAGTTATCAGCAGGGTCATTCATCTCTTGGTGCCCTCCCAGCACAGAGTTCTTCTCGTGCTCCATCGGGTCAGGGTTCGTCTATGCCGGGTCCTTCTGCTAGTTATCTCAGTGCTCGAGGCTCCCTTCAGTCCCCAACACCAGCACCGGGGTATTGCTATGAGTGTGGGAAGTTTGGTCACATGAGGAGAGAGTGTCCCCGTCTAGTGGGAGATCCCGCTCCTTAGATGAGTCAGTCTATATCATCAGCATCAGTTCCTCCACCACCAGCCCAGTCAGCTAGGGGTAGAGCCCAATCACCTAGGGATCACCCAAGAGGGTGAGGCAGAACAGGGGGTGGCCAGGCCCGTTTCTATGCTCTTCCTGCCAGACCAGATGCTATTGCTTCCGACACTGTGATTACAGGTATTGTCTCAGTTTGCCAAATAGATGCCTCTGTGTTATTTGACCCTGGTTCCACTTATTCATATGTTTTCTCATATTTTGCTCATTTTTTGGATATGCCCCGTGAGTCTTTAGTTTCATTTGTTCATGTATCTACTCCTGTGGGCGATACTATTATTGTGGACCGCGTATATCGGTCATGTGTGGTGACTATTGGGGGGTCTAAAGACCCGAGTGGATCTTTTGCTACTCAGTATGGTCAATTTGGATGTGATATTGGGTATGAATTGGTTGTCTCCATGTCATGCTGTTCTAGATTGTCACGCTAAGACCGTGACATTGGAGATGCCGGATACGCCGAGGGTTGAGTGGAGCGGTTCTATAGACTATGTACCTAGTATGGTGATCTCATATTTGAAGGCTCAGCGGATGGTTGAGAAGGTTTGTCTATCCTATTTGGCTTTTGTGAGGGATGTTATTGTAGAGACTCCTGCCATTGATTCTGTTCCGGTGGTACGTGACTTTCCGGATGTGTTTCCTTCAGACCTGCTGGGCATGTCACCTGATAGGGATATTGACTTTGGTATTAATTTGGTGCCGGGCACTCTGCCCATTTCTATTCCACCGTATCAAATGGCACCGGCGGAGTTGAAGGAGTTGAAAGAATAACTATAGGAAATCCTTAATAAGGGGTTTATTCATCCTAGTGTGTCACCTTGAGGTGCACCGGTTCTATTTGTGAAGAAGAAGGATGGATCCATGAGAATGTGCATTGATTACAAGCAGTTGAATAAGGTCACAGTCAAGAACAAGTATCCTGTGCCTCGTATTGATGATTTATATGACCAGCTTCAGGGAGCGAGGGTGTTCTCCAAGATTGATTTGAGGCCCGGTTATCACCAGCTGAAGATTCGGGATTCGGATATTCTTATGATAACTTTCAGGACCCGATATGGCCATTATGAGTTCTTGGTAATGTCTTTTGGGCTGACCAATGCCCCAACAACGTTCATGTATATGATGAACAGTGTATTCCAGCCCTATTTGGACTCATTCGTTATTGTATTCATTGATGACATCCTGGTGTACTCTCGTATCCAGGAGGAGCATGCTCATCATTTGAGGATTGTATTACAGAGATTGAGGGAGGAGAAGCTTTATGCAAAGTTCTCCAAGTGTGAGTTTTGGCTCGGTTCAGTAGCATTCTTGGGGCATGTGGTGTTCAGTGAGGGTATTCAGTGGATCCGAAGAAGATAGAGGCGGTGCAGAGTTTCCTAGACCGTCCTCAGCCACGGAGATTAGGAGCTTTCATGGTTTGGCGGGTTATTACCGTCACTTTGTGGAGGGATTTTCATCCATTGCATCGCCTTTGACCAAATTGACACAAAAGGGTGCTCCATTCAGGTGGTCGGATGAGAGTGAGGAGAGCTTTCAGAAGCTTTAGGCTGCCTTGACCATAGCTCCAGTGTTATTTTTGCCATCAGCTTCAGGTTCTTACACTGTGTATTGTGATGCCTCGAGGATAGGCATTGGATGTGTTCTGATACAGGAGGGGAGGATGATTGCCTATGCCTCGCGCCAGTTGAAGACCCATGAGAAGAACTATCATGTCCATGATCTTGAGTTAGCAGCCATTGTTCACGCCTTGAAAATTTGGCGTCATTATTTGTATGGGGTTCATTGTGAGATCTATACTGATCACCGGAGTTTGCAGCATTTGTTTAAGTAGAAGGATCTTAATTTGCGTTAGCGGAGATGGTTGGATCTTATTAAGGACTATGATATCACTATTTTATACCATCCGGGGAAGGCCAATGTGGTGGCCGATGCTTTGAGTCGCCGGGTGGAGAGTTTGGAAAGTTTAGCAAATCTTCCGGCAGCAGAGAGACCTTTAGCATTAGATGTTGTGGCCTTAGCGGGCGAGCTTATGAGATTGGATATCTCGGAGCCGAGTCGGGTGTTGGCTTTCGTGGTCTCCAGGTCTTCTCTTTATGACCGTATTAGGGAGCATCAGTATGATGACCCCCATTGGCTCGTTCTTCAGGACAGGATTCAGAGAGGTGATGCTAGGTATGTGACTATTGGTGATGACGACGTGTTGAGGATGAAAGGCCGGATATGTGTGCCTAATGTAGATGGGCTTCGGTAGTTGATTCTTGAGGTGGCCCACAGCTCACGATATTCCATCCATCCAGGTGCCGCGAAGATGTACCAAGATTTGAGGCAGCACTATTGGTGGAGGCAGATAAAGAAGGATATAGTTGGGTTTGTAGCTCGGTGTCTCAACTGTCAGCACGTTAAGTATGAACATAAGAGACCGGGTGGCTTTCTTAAGAGGTTAGAGATTCCAGAGTGGAAATGGAAGTGAATCACCATGGACTTCGAGGAAGTTCGATGCTATTTGGGTGATTGTGGATCGGCTGACCAAGTCCGCACACTTCATTCCTGTTTGTACTACTTACACTTCAGAGCGGTTGGTTGAGATTTATATTCGCGAGATTGTTCGCATGCATGGTGTTCCAGTTTCTATCATTTTGGATAGAGATACTCAGTTCACATCGCAGTTTTCGAGGGCCGTGCAGCGAGAGTTGGGTACTCGGGTTGAGTTGAGCACAACTTTTCATCCTCAGACGGACGGACAGTCCGGGCGCACTATTCAGATATTGGAGGACATGTTGTGAGCTTGTGTCATTGATATTGGGGGTTCATGGGACTAGTTTCTGCCACTCGCGGAGTTTGCATATAACAACAGTTATCAGTCGAGCATTCAGATGGCTCTGTATGAGGCTTTATAGGGGAGGTAACTTATAAGCTTTCCATGCCACCCATCTTGTCGAGTGTGCACCCAAGGTTTTATATTTCCATGCTCCGGAAGTATATTGGAGATCTGTGCCATGTTTTGTACTTCAGCACAGTTCAGTTGGAGGGTGATATAACTTATGATGTGGAGCCGATGGTCATTTTGGATCGGCAGGTTCGAAAGTTGAGGTCAAAGGACATAGCTTCAATGAAGATGTAGTGGAGAGATCAGCCTGTGGAGGAAGCCACCTGGGAGACCGAGCGGGAGATGCGGAGTAAATATCCACATCTATTTGAGACTCTAGGTATGTTTCTAGAACCGTTAGAGGACGAACGTTTGTTTAAGAGGGGGAGGATGTAATGACCCTGCCAGTCATTTCGAGAGTTATAGCCCCGTTTCCCCTATTTATGCTTCTTTTTATGTAATTCAGCTATATTGTGTTATACCGGGTTAGTTGGTTCGGGTCCGAAGTGGATTTGGAGTGAATTGAGACACTTGGTCTCTTTGGGATAAGCTTAAGTTGGAACAATCAACCCGATGTTGACTTATGTGTAAACGGTCTCGGAATCAAATTTTGATGCTTCTGTTAGCTCCGTTAGGTGATTTTGGACTTAGGAGAGCCTCCGGAATGTCATTTGGAAGTCCGTAGTTGAATTAGGCTTGAATTGGCAAAAGTTGGAAATTTGGTGATTTCGGTCGGCAATGGAAAAATTTGATATTGGGGTCGGAGTAAATTTCCGGAAGTTGGAGCAGGTTCGTGGTGTCATTTGTGACGTGAGTGTAAAATTTGAGGTTATTCGGACGTGGTTTGGTTGGTTTCGACATCGGTTGTCGAATTTGGATGTTTAGAAGTTCTTAGGCTTGAATCTGAGGGTAATTTGGTGTTTTGATATTGTTTTGAGTGATTCGAAGGTTCGACTACGTTCGTATGTTGATATATGACTTGTTGGTATGGTTGGTTGAGGTACCGAGGGCCTCGAGTGTGTTTCGGGTGGTTAACGGATCAATTATTGGTGTTGGGAGTTAGCTGGTTTGCTGGTTCTGAAGCTGATGGTGTTTTCCGCACCTGCGGAAGGGGAGCCGCAGGTGCGAGGTCACAGGCGCGCGTAGGAGTTCGCAGGTGCGGACAATGTTGAGGTAGTCTGGGTCCGCATGTGCGTAGGAGAGGTCTCATCTGCGAGTCCGCAGATGCGGATAAGTTCCCGTAGAAGAGGAAGTGATGAGGTCAGGCAGTGGCCGCAGGTGCGAGGTCTTTTCCGCACCTGCGTGGTCGCAGATGCGGATATGGAGAGGAAGTGCGAAGTTGGGGGTTTTAATGATTTTTTGCAGGTGCGGAGGTTCTTGCGCAGATGTGGCACCGCAGGTGCGCATATTTAGCCGCATGTGCGAAGACCTGAGCAGAAACTATAAATAGAGCACTTCGCGAATTTTGGTTCATTTCCACCATTTTCAAGTCGGGTTTTGGAGCTTTTGGAGTGATTTTGAAGGGAGATTCAAGGGTTTTCAGTGAGGTAAGTTGCTTGGGCTCTAATACTCCTATCTATGGTGTTTTACCATTGTATTATCATATAATTAGTGGAATTTAGGGGTGAAAATAGGGGGTTAGGGCTTGAGATTTTGGAGAGTTTAATTTAAAAATTTGAGGGACCAAATGATGTCGGATTTTGATAAATTTCATATGTATGGACTCGTGAGTGAATGGGCTTTCAAGTTTTGTAACTTTTATCGGATTTCGAGGCGAGGGCCCGGGGGCCGGGTTTGAGCCAATTTCAGGTTTTGAGTCTAATTTGGTAGTGTTTCTTGTGAAATTCATTCCTTTAGCGTATATTGATGGTGTCATACTGGTTGTGAATAGATTCGGAGCATTTGGAGGCCGAATCGAGGGGCAAGAGCATAGCGGAATAGAGATTTGCTCGGTATGAGGTATGTAACGGTCTTAAATCTGGTCTTGAGGGTATGAAACCCCGAGAAATTCATATGATGTTGATATTTAGAGATGACACACATATTGGGTGACGGGCGTGTGAGCGTGCACCGAGTAGGATTGAGACTTGGTTCGTCCCGGTAGACTGTAAAGTCAAATACACCCTTGTTATTACCTGTTCACTCTTGTTTTCGAGTTATTGATTGTCTTACATGTTAGAAATCATGCTTAGGTTATATAAAAACCCTGTTGGGACCCGCAGTGGTTGTGAACTTGTTGTATTGACTGTTAAATTGCTGTCTTGTACTCAGTCATTGTTTTCTTATGCATTTTATCCTAGCTCACTCCCATGATTTGATTTGTCCTTGTTATAGTCTTTGTTTGGGCTGTTGTTGTGATAATTGTGAGGCTGGAAAGGCTAGTGACTGATATAAGGCCTGAGTGCTGGGTTGAGAGATGTGTGAGATATATCGGATCGGACAGTGCATCGCAGTAAATGTTGGATCGGGTTGCACGCTGCAACAAGCCTTCGGGCCATGATATCGGATCGGGCTGCACGCCGCAGTAGTACTTGGATCGGGCTACACGCCGCAGTAGTACTTGGATCGGGCTACACGCCGCAGTAGTACTTGGATCGGGCTGCACGCCACAACAATATATGGATCAAGCTGCACGCCGCAATAGTATTGGGTTTGGCTACATGCCGCAATAATATAGCGTTTGGGCTGTAGGAGTCCCTTCGGAGTCTGTACACCCCCAGTGAGCGCAGGTACCTTTGATTGTGAGTATTGAGGCTGAGAGCCGAGTGATTGAGCTGCTGAGATAGATGAGTGGAAGTATCCCTATGAGGCTTTACTTGCTCTTATTTTGCTGTTGCACTTCGTTGCTAATTATTGTTGTTGTGGAAATGTTTGGAGGGCTTGTATTGTTGTACCTGAGCTCGAAATGTTTTAATTTAAAACACCGAATTCAAAGCATGCCTACTTTTCTTGCTGAAATTACTGAAATAAACTACATTTGTGTAGCTCGTCACTGCTTCTCAGTTCCTTATTTAATTTTGTTACTTACCGAGTTGGAAGTGCTTACGTTACTCCCTGCACCTTATGTGCAGATTCAGGTGAGACCGTTCGCAGAGATCGTTGAGTCCGTGCACTTGTGGTTGTCGGAGACTTACGAGGTAGCTGTCGGCGTCCACTGCCCTTGATTCTCCTCTATTATTATCTTTTCTTTCTGTTTGAGTATTATTGGAATATTGTAAACTCTGATTCTAGTCTGCTTTAGATGCTCATGACTTAGTGACACCCCGATGTCGGGCTATTTTTTCGCACTTATGTTTAATTGGGTTTTACTCCGTATTTATGAGAAATTTCGATTATTTTAAAATGTCTTAATTCATTTATGTTAAATTTTGAAAGTGTTTTGGAAAGGCCGGCTTTCCTAGCACCACTATAGGCGCCATCACGGCGGGTTAGGTTTTGGGTCGTGACATAATAAGTGTAGATTTTGACTACTTATTAGTACCTTCTTGCTTTAGATTTAGTTTGAAAGTGTTGATTTATGTTCCTAAAACTAAAAAAAGTGTGCAAATTGCAGGAATGTTAGAGATATGGACCCTAATGAAGAATCCCAACTCAAAAAGGAATGTTCCGTCTCATAAGGCAAGAAGGGGCGTAATAGATCAAAATTGCGGTCCGCAGAAGAAAGCGTTGACCGCAGAACTGGTACTGAAGATTAGAAGTGATTGAATAGAAGTGTTGACCGCACACAATTTATGCAGCAGCCAATTATCGTCGCACTGACAAGAATTCAAAAAGTTCAGAGAGTGTGAAAAATTACCAAGACTGAAGCCTTGCTAGAAGTGCGGACCACACATGAATTGTGTATCTGCGTATCAAATTGTGCGGCTACAGAATCCCTCAACTTACAAGCTTAAGCAAAGAGCAGACCGCACATGGAATTGCGCGGCCGCAGAACCTCCTGAAGGGCATTTTTGTTAGCGCATTTTGGGCCACTATAAATAGTAAGGAATCACTTTTTTAGGTCAAGTTTTGAAGTTTGTTTTTGAGTTGTAGCCGTTGTAGTTTACCATTTTGGGTAATTTGAGATCATTTTCGGACAAAAACAAAATAGTTTATCATTTTAATTTTATATTATGGCTTTAATTAGTGTTTCTTCTTTTTTTCTTCCATTTCCACTATGAGTAGCTAGATATTTACTCGGGTTGTAACCCAACCCTAGTGTATAAACCTTATTGGTGATTAATTTAATGCTTGTCTATGATTAGGTGTTTGGTATTTAGCCTTGTTCATGCTTTAATTTAAAAATCAATGATTGCAAACATTAATTCATGCATTTTTGACTTGGTCTTTACTTGAGAAAAAGGGACCTAGCCTAGGAAAACTTGGCTAACAAGAAATTGGGCTAGTTAAGGATTTGAGTAGCTTAATTAAATGGTTTGAACTAGAGATAAGGAAAACCCGACTTGAGCTCATATCAACTATTTGGCTTGATATCCATTTGGGCTTGAGAAAATCAAATTGGACAAAATTACTCTATGGCCGAGAGGTATCGAGTGGATAAATTAGAGTTGAGAGCTATAATTCAATCACTAAAACAAATGTTAATGTAATCAACCCATTAGGAGAATACCTAAGCGAAGGTTACATCCCTAGGCCTTTTACCTATTTGAAAATAACCAAAAATAATTAGTCAATTTCTAGTTTCATTTCTCTAGTTAATCATTAATAGTGTAGTTCATAGAAGTAATTTGCAATACCAACTTATTTGGAAGTGTATTTAAGATAGTTCTTCTATACGCATCAAGTGCCACACTCTAACACCCATTCTTAGCTCCTGTGAATATCGAATTCGACTCATAGTTGGGTAATATTCTTTTAACAACTTCTTCCACTCATTGTTGAGTATGGATTGGGAGTGGATCAGTTAGTCACTATCATTTGATAGAAAATGTTAAGATTGCCTACTATGACTATAGAACGGTGTATATTGATTTCACTAACGAGACTCATTTCAAATCACATATACTCCTAACGTTTCATTTACCTAGGACAATACACTATGAAAGTTATGAAATAGACTCCTGATTTTAAGACTGAACAAGAAACTTCCACGGTTCTTGTCTAGATTCTTATTCATAAGTTTCCATAATACCTTTTTAGATGAGATATCATATACAGAATGGTTCAATCTATTGGAAATATTATTGATCCTAATCAAGCTACTTATTCTAAATCTAGGAGGTAGTGTGGCCAAAGTTAAAATTGAGATTGACCTGCTCAAACCAAAACAAGATAGTATATGGTTGGGGTTCAACAAGCTTGATATTTTAGAAAATGGAAAATGGCTAGAAATTAAATATGAAGGTGCTCTTATATACTGTCATTATTTTAAACTACAAGGGCATGGATGGAAGCAATATAGGAACAAAAAGATAGATATTACTTCAAAGAAGAAGATCAAGGAATCAACTGAAAAGGAAAACAAAAGTGATAGTGGTAACAATAAGAGTGATAGTTGTGACAACAATCAACAAGATAAAGATAGTTTCCAGGAAGTCAATAGGAGAAAATCTTGCAGGAGAAATAAATGAATTAACATCAATGAATCAGATCCCTCCAAACCTCAAAATAAGAAGTTTGATATTGTTCCAGGTAAATAAAAACAGAAGGTTGATAAAGCAGATAATGACTAGTCTCAGCATCACCAAGTCAAGCAAACATTCACTAAGCAGTTTGAATTACATTCAAGGAACAAGCACGCTGAAAATAAAGAATCAACATCAACATCTGCTACTACTCACCAAGAACACGAAAAAAAGAGACTCATGAAAGAAGTAAACAAAACAAGGAGAAAACATCATACTCAACAAGCTACTAAGAGAAAAAAAGAAATAGAAGTCAGAAGAAGGTTAGATGGGAGGACTAGGTTGGGAAAGATTGTGAGGTTAAACAAACTGTCACTCCGATCTAGAAATAATATATTGCAATCAAAAAATCCCAAGACACTAAAAATACTCGTGCTGCTATTGTTGTCTAGTCTTCTAAACAAGAAGAAGATGAATATCATAAAGTAGGCAATAACAATACCATGAATAATTCATCATCTAAGCAAGAGGAAGTAAATAGTGAACATATTGGGGATGGCCTCACCATAGAGGAAGAAGGAAGCGAATGCTCCAGTGTAGATGAAGAGCACATTAACAATGATTATGAAGCAGATAAATTTATTCAAGCTCTAACCAATTCCAAGCATGAAGAGGAAGTTGATCAGACATTTCATGAAATTACTGAAAGAATACATCTCTCCCCTAGAGGTAATCAGACTAGAGGTGACAGAACTAGCAGAGGCAAAGGAGAAGGATATATTGTACACTCTATTGTGACCCGATTACAGTCAAAATGCAGCAATTCAACACAGTGATTAATGATTAAGTCACTTATATGAAATGAGAGAGAAACTGCCTCTCAAGGTGTATTTGATAGAATCAAACAACTCAAAAGGAGACATAATATTGCTTTCATGGCCTTAATGGAACCCTTTTATAGAAAATCAAAAATTGATAAATGTAAAAGATGATTGGGTACCAGTTTGCATACTCCAATTATAACAATAAAATATGGATTTTCAGTGATTAACTTTTTGATTTCTCCATTATCCAAGATACTGAGCAACATGTTACTTGTAGTATCAATGATCAGTGGGCTATAATTTTTGTCACAACAGTTTATATCAAGTGCAAAGAATTTCAAAGGTAAGAGATTTGGAATGATATCAGAAGTTTGGCCAGTATTATCGATGTTCCATGGTTAATTGTGGAAACTTCAACTGTATCCTTGATCAAAGTGAAAAAATGTTGTAAGACTCATAAAATTAGATATAGTCTTCCTTTTATTGACTGTATTGCAAATTGTTCTTTGATTGATGCAGGTTACACAGGTTCTACATACACTTGGTGCAATGGTAGAAGACCAACCGTCACAGTTTGGGAAAGGCTAGATTGAGTTCTTTTGAATAATAATTGGTCCCAAAAGTACACAGAAACTTCTATTTATCACTTAGTCAGATAAGGATTTGACCATTCCCCTCTCTTCATCACTTTAGAGGATACTCAACTTTCACATCAAAAATACTTTAAATTCTTGAATTTCTGGGTAAATGAGCTTAACTTCTTGGAGATTGTAAGACATGCTTGGGAGATTGTAGCATCAGGATCTCCTCTTTGAAAATTCCATATGAAGCTTAAAAGTACTTGCAAACAGTTATCCTAGTGGTCTAAGAATCATATTGACAATAATTTTGACAAGATTAAGGACTTGAAAAATATTGTTACTGATAGGGAACAAAGATGCATTCAAGACAATGGTGAAACGAATAAGATGGAGTTGAACAAGGCAAATATTGGGCTGATTATGTACACCAAAAAGGAACAAGTGTATTAAAGACAAAAAGCAGGAATAAAATGGTTTAAAGAAGGATATGCAAATACCAAAATTTTTCATTCTATCATGAATGTTAAAAGAAATAAGATGACTTTTAAGAAAATGAAAAAAGAAGACAATACTTAGGTTGAAGGCAATGAGGATATAGCCAGTGAAGCCATAATTATTTTTGGCAAGCAGTTTACTGATCCAGGTAGCAAACAGACTTAAGCATCCTTAACGTTTTACCTAAAGTGATAATGAAGTTGACAATGTAATGCTTGGAGCCCCTCCTACCTTGGAAGAAATAAAAGATATTGTATTTATATTAAATCCTGACAGTGCTCCTGGGCCAGATGGTGTTTCTAGAAAAATTCTAC
This sequence comes from Nicotiana otophora, assembly GCA_000715115.1. Taxonomy (NCBI): domain Eukaryota; kingdom Viridiplantae; phylum Streptophyta; class Magnoliopsida; order Solanales; family Solanaceae; genus Nicotiana; species Nicotiana otophora. The sequence goes on along the minus strand of AWOL01S0021789.1, from coordinate 20,899 downwards.
CAACATTTTTGGGAAAACATTGCTAATGATTTTTATATAATGATTTGTGATTTCTTTGCAGGTACTCAATTTCCAAAAGCACTCGCTCATACTTGTCTCATCCCTCTTCCAAAGTTTAGAACCCCCAGAGGTATACTGAGCTAAGACCTATAAGTCTTAGCAATTTCAACTATAAAATCATCTCCAAGATGTTGAACACCAGACTTGCAAAGGTGATACATAAAACAATATCACTAAATCAAGTTGGATTTATTAAAGGTAGATATATCTTTGATAATATTATGCTAACCCAGAAAATAGTGCATAACATTGGCAAGAATAATATTAATGGCAATGTAGTACTAAAACTTGATATGGCTACAGCATTTAATAGAGTAGATTGTAAATACCTTTGTCAAGTATTAAAAAGTTTTGTCTTCTATGATAATTGGACTGACATGATCTGGAGGCTACTTTCTAATAATTGGTATTCCATTTATATTAATGGTGGAAGACATTATTTTTTCAAATCCAGTAGAGGAATCAAGCAAGTAGATCATATCTCTCTCTTTATTGTTGGCTCTGAATTACTTTCTATTCTTATGAACTAGTTAAAAGATGAGGCTTTTATTTTTTATAATGTTAATAGAGATTGCTCTATTATTACTCACCACAGATTTGCAGATGATGCTATTTTGTTCTCCTCCGGAGATCCTTTATTTCTAATGATCATGATAAATAAGCTAGCTATATATGAAAGTTGTTTTGGTCAACTTATTAACAAGAAAAAAAGTCTTGTTTCTTAGTTAACCCAATACTACTCAATCTGTCATTAATGATATCAAGCAAATAATGGGCTATGAACAATAAACTTTTCTTTCAATTATTTAGGAGCCTCTATTTATAATGGAAAGAAAAATATTATCTATTTTAGAAACTTAGTTTCTAAGGTTGCTAACAAAATGCAGGGTTGGCAAGGTAAGATGCTATCTTAGGGAGGCAGGGCTATCCTTATTAAATTTGTCCATTTTTCCATTCCCTTACATATTCTTTCTGTAATCCAACTTTCCAAAACTATCATTAAGCAAATTGAACAACTTATGGCTAATTTGTTTCTGGAGTGATGGGGAGGGTAAAAAGAAAATGCATTGGATTGCTCGGTGGAAACTATGCTTCCCTACTTTGGAAGGTGGAGTTTGCTTTAGATCCATCCAAGATATTAGTCATGCTCTTAGAGCCAAAGTAAGGTGGGATTTCAGAACAAAAGATTCTCTTTGAAAAAGAAATATTATCCAAGAGCATATCCTGTCTCCAAAAAATGGGCTTAAGGACAATCTCATATTTGAAAAAGACTTCTTGATTCCAAAAATCTTTGTGAAAATTTTATTATTTGAAAACTCGCCAAAGCTAATATTTTATTTTGGTGGGATAACTGGCTTGGCTCTAGGCCTCTTGTTCGCCTTTTTCCAAATACTTATCATTCAAAGAAAGATTAGAGTTTCTGATTTCATCAGTAATGAGGCTTGGAATTTTACCAAATTGAATACTATTCCCCCTAAATATATTGTTAGTCATACTGCTACCATTGAGGTTTTGGAATATAACACTGATTTGCCTATTTGGACCCCAAATTAATATAACGACCCGACCGGACATTTTAAGGTTTAGCATTCCGTTTGGTGGTTTGATACTTGCATGTATGGTCGATTTTAGTTTTCGAGTGGTTCGGGATTGATTTGGAAGAATGACTCTCGATTTGAAAGTTTTAAGTTGGAAGAGTTGACCAATGTTTGATTTTTGGGTAAACAGACTCGGAATCAAATTTTTATGGTTCTGATAGGTTTGTATGATAATTTTGGACTTATATGTGTATTCGGATTTGATTTTGAAGGTTCCTAGAAGGATTTGACATTATTTATCAAAAGTTGGCAATTTGAAGAACTTAAGAGTTCATACGTTTGATCAAGAGTTGACTTTGATGTTATTGGACTCCAACTGGTATTCGAAGATTTTTGATAGCTCTATATAGTTAAATTGAACTTATGTGCAAAGTTTGAAAGTAATCTGAAGTGTTTAAGTGTGATTCAGACACTCTTTTGAAAGAATAAAGATTAACAACTTAAGAGAAATACTATTTGGTTTGAGCCTTGATTCTTTATTGTGATGTTCTCGTAGGTGTTTTTGGGTAAGTTTGGATAATGCTTTTGTACTTGTTGGTATGATTGGATGGGGTCGCAAGTGGCTCAGGTGTATTTTGAATCATTTGTTGAGAAACGAATTAAGTTAAGGATTTGGAGTTTGACCATGGTCAATATCGGGTCAAGATGACCTCTTTTCAGTATTTTGAGTGCTCGAGTAGGTTCGTAGCATATGTTATTATCGAAATGCATATATGGTTTGTGTCATAGAGGTTCCAAATATATTTTGAGTGCTAAAACGATAATTTTCTTATAGCTGTTTTTTTTTTCTTGTGTAAATAATTACAAAAATGCCATTTACGTCCCTAAAATTTTAAGACTTCCTTTAAAACTTCAAAACATCATATCTCCCCCATTTTAAAGTCAATTTGGGTGATTCAAAAATTTTATATTGGGTGTAATCTCGCAAGAATTATGTTGGGCATATCAAATATAAGTTTCGGGGTCATTTAGGATCTGATTCGAGCAGGAACAACTCATGTATGTTTTACTTATTCCGGATATTAGTCACTTTTTCTCATAAGGTATTGGAGGTCGGATTTGGGCGATTTTAAAGGAAAATTTTATAATTTGGATTAGGTTAAGTATTTTTGACTCGGATTTATTTATATTTCATGATTCCAACCTTGAATTTAGCGATTGTTTGATGAATCAAATTTAAAAAATTGGAGATTTAAGTAAAGACTTTTTTAAATGATTTGAAGGCCGATTTGAAGTCGGAATTCAATGAAATTGGTATGGTTGGACTCATATCGGAATGAGTATTTAGAATTTGTAAGTTTTTTCGGCTTTCGGGATGCAAGCCCGGGGTTGACCTTTTGGGTTGACTTTTTGATTTTAGTCAAAGATCGAAACTTGATTATTTGGAATCATTTTCTATAGCTTTTATTGATGATATTAAGTTATTTTCGGAGGTTGTTTCACGTGTGAAGGGCTTCTTAGAGTATTGATTTAGCTTCTTTGAGGTAAGTGTCTTGCCTAGCTTTATTGAGGAAATGTTTTCCTACATACGGGGGTGATGCATATACGAGGTGACGAGCGTATATGCATGTCAGGGTTTCCATGCTTGGGAGGGGGAATTATATGGTTTTTCGTTCCTTTGGTGAACTTGATGATCCTTTAACATATGCTTCATTTAATACGATGACTAATAAACTTAATTAACTGTGTTAAAAATTATACTAGAATATATGATATCTTAAAATGATTTAATGTGTTGTTTCGAGATTTGTTGCATACTTAACTTGATCGGGGCATCACGATCCTATATCTAAACATGTTATTGTAATGATAGTTGAGATTCTTTATTCGTAATAAGAGATGATGACTAGGCCTTAAGGCTACATTTGTCATGATTAATTGTAACGACCCGACCGGTCGTTTTGAGTATTGTCATCCCGTTCTCCCATTTACTGCTTATTCTATATTCAATTATGGTTACTTTCTGGGGGGGTTGGTTTGGTTTCGGGGATGTTTCAGAATGAATTGGGACACTTAGTCCCAAGCTTGGAAGCTTAAGTTGAAAGAGTTGACCGGATATTGATTTATGAAACAATGACTCCAGAATAGAGTTTTTATGATTCAGTTAGCTTCGTATGGTGATTTTGGACTTAGGAGTATGTTTGGATATTAATTTGAAGGTCAGTAATTTGTTTTGACTTCAATTAGCGAAAGTTGGAAAGTTCGGGTGCTTCGGGAAAATTCGGATCATGTTCGGCTCATTTTTTGGACTTGTTGGACTGCTGAAATGGATGTATCTGGTTTCTTTATACACGTTCGCAAGAGAGGTCACGCATTCGCGAAGTGTATTTGGGTGAATGGTTAAGTTTGTTCATCACTTTCACGAGAAGTTAAATGCCTTCGCGAAGGTTTAGTGGTTCTAATCATCGCGATCGCGAGAGGGGTTCCATGTTCGGGTAGAAGGGCGAGGCTCGCTTGGGCACCAGGCATTTAGCCTTCGTGTTCGTGAGAATGTGGTCGCATTCGCATAGGCATTGGGTCAGAGGTCATCGTGTTCGCGACTGGGTTGTCGCGTTTGCGTAATTGCAGCGGTGAACTTATGTGCTTCACGAATGCGAGGCACTTTCCGCGTTCACAAAAAAGGCGTACCTGGGCAGATTTAAAAACCCCGAATCGTGGGTTAGAGTATTATTTCATATTTTGACTTGGGTAGCTCGGCTAAGGGAGATGTTTGTGAGCGATTTAACTACAAATCAAGACGTAAGCTATTTTTGATTAGTTTTATCCAATAATATCTAATACCCATCGATTTCTACACCTAGATTATGTGTTTTTAAGGTAAAATTTTGGAGATTTTGGACTAAGGATTAGAGAGTAAGATTTGGGGGTTTGAGGGTGGATTTGTGGTCAAAATTGGATGATTTTGGTATGGTTGGACTCGTTATCGAATGAGTGTTCGGATTTTGTGAATTTTATCGGGTTCCGTGGCATGGGCCCGTGGTTGAATTTTTGAATTTTATTAAAGAACTGAGCTTTATCATATGGAATTGATTCTTATAGCTTGTATTGATTATATTAAGTTGTTTGTGACTATATTTGAGTCGTTCGGAGGCCGATTCGCGAGGCAGGAGTTTGTTGGAGCATTGAGTTGCACACTTTGAGGTAAGTAATACATCTAAATTTGGTACTGAGGGTATGAATCCTTAGAATATGTGTTATATGGTTGGTGTTGGGGTGACGCACATGCTAGGTGACGAGCGTGTGGGTCTGCACCGTGGTAATTATGACTCGGTTGATTCTGTGGTACTGTGTGGTTATCTAGTCTTGTTTCTATCCGTGTAATTACTATGTGTTAGACTACTTGAGCTGTGATCCATGTTAGAAATCATGTTTAGGCTATGTGCTTATTTTGTTGGGACCCACTGAGGTCATTTATGCTGTTGAGTTATTTGCTTAAGTTGCAATTATGTACTCAGTCATCTTTATTCATTTGCATATCATATCTCAGTCTCCATTATCATTTACTGATACATAATGCTATCATTGTTCGGGCTGAGTGGTATGCGATTCGTGAGCACGTAAGACTAGAGAGATTGATGATTGAGTTGAGTCTTGAGAGTCGGATTGTGAGTGATATTTATGGGGTTGGATTGCATTCCGCAACAGGCTTTATTGGCTTATTTATGGGATCAAGTTGCACGCTGCAACATGCCTTATCATCTTATCTATTATTATGGGATCCGGTGGCACGCTGCAGTATGCCATATTGGCTTTATATTAGCACTTGGGCAGGATCCTCCCCTCCGGGTCTGAAATACCAGTAGTGAACGCAGGTACTGTACAGTGCTGAGTGATTGTATTTGATGAGTGGGAGTTTGAGACAGACAGATTCAGTACTCTAAGAGTGTGAGTACTTGGGAGTATCACTGTGATGCATTACATTTGACATGCATATTTGACTTATAGACATAGAGATGTAACATTCCTCATGCTAGGTCTACTTGGTATATTTTATCAGTGTTGGTCTTAAATTGTTGAACTTGAAAGCATGCCTAAATTTCTGTACTGTGTACGAATTGAATATGGAAGTTCTCTGAGTTATTACTGTCATTATCTTGTTATATATGTGTTGTCATTATTTGATTCGGACTGTATCTTTCTGAGCTCGCCACTGCTTTCAACCTAAGTTTAGTCTGTTACTTATTGAGTATATGTGGTCGGTCGTACTCATACTATACTATGTACTTCGTGTGCAGATCCGGGTATATCTACACGTGGTGATTGCTAGATCTGGTGTTAGTACATGCTCGGAGACTTCGAGGTAGCTGTTGCGACGCCGGTAGACCTTGACTCTCCATACTTTTATTTTATTTCAGTACTGTTATATTTTCTCAGACAATAATACTAGAGTTTTAGACTATGTTGACATTAGTAGCTCATGTACTCGGTGATACCAGGATTTTGGAATTTGTTGTCGTTGAGGTTTAGTTGTTTTTATCAATTATCTCTGAGATGATTTCACTGTTAAACTTGTTAAAAATCATGTTTTTAATTCTATCTGTAGTTGTTATGTGATTGTCAGCTTGCCTAGTAATGTGTTAGGCGCCATCACGACAGGTTGGAATTTTTGATCGTGACATGGATATTTCCATACAGTTGATATGATGTTGGCACGATGAGTATTTCCATGCAGTTTGAAATAATATTAGTTTGTTAGTTATTACCATGCGAAAAGAATGAAAGTTGGATTCCTGTTATAATTACTCATTTGTTAAGTACGTAGATGCCCTTTACTTTGGTTTCTATTAATGTTTGTTGTTTTGTATATTACCTTCCGTTTGCGTTCCTTACGTAGTTACCTCTGTGTTTTTCCTTTGGCCTGTTACCGTTATAGATATGTCCTTACCTTGTCTGTTACCATTACACCTAAGCTTTTACTTGATTTGCTTCTGCAACATGTTCTCTTTGAATCCATGCATTTACTTGTTATTAGTCCATACCTGTTATATGCCTCTAATTGTCATTTAATTTACATGTTAGATGCGTTAACTTGCTACATGTCTTCACTCACCACATGCTTTCACTTATTACATGTCTTCACTTACTACATGTCTTCACTTACCATATGCTTTTACTTACCTTACACCTTTACTTATTAAATGCCTTTACGCTACATGCTTTTACTTGCTACATGATTTCATATATATTGAATGCCTTCATTTGATTCATGTTCTTACTTGACAAACATCTTTACTCGCTTCATGCTTTACACTTCCTTGCTTAGCTAGATTTGGTGACTTCTTTATTAGTTGTGTGTTTATACTTTATGGAAGCTTTGGTTTTAAAATGTGGGAGATTAGCTCTGGGGTGCTATGTTGCTCACCTTACGTTGTTTGAGTTTGTATTCCTAGTTGAATTCTGCGTGTTAGTTTCTTTGGTGTTATGTTGTGAATTTTCCGTGCTTGTTGTTGTTGAATAGTTTCATATGAATCTATATTTATATATGAAATCGGATTACACGCCGTAACAAAGAAGATATTATTGTGTGGGATCGGTTTGCACGCCGCAATAGATATTGTTATTATTGTGTGAGATCGGGTTGCACGCCGCATATTGGTATTACTGTTTGGGATCGGGTTGTACGTTATAACGGTATTTATATATATATTTTTGTGGATCGGGTTGCGCACCGTAACGAAAAATATATGTTATATATATATATTTGTGGATCGGGTTGCGCGCCGCAATGGAGAAGACATATTTTGGTTATTCTTGTCTATTGTTTTCTGATATCATATTGTGTTGTGAGACTGAGACGTGACGATAATCTCTATTGTTTGTATTTTCTTTCCATTTACTACCTGATTATTTGTATCTCTTTCTCGTGTTACTCTTTCTGCTTATCATCTATACAGGTAAAATATTGAGTAATTATATTTTATCTTAAACCCCGTCACTACTTCACCTTGCGTGCAGATCTTGGATATGCGTAGTTGTGGAAGACGAAGCCCGACATTGAAGACATTCCGGTGTTCTAGATTCAAGCTACCTCTTGTTCATGGTAGTCTAGGACTTAAATTCTGCTTATGTATACTCAAATAGATGTTGTATCATTTTCGTATCAGCTTTGTAAATCTAAGTCTTAGAGGCCCGTGACTTTTACTACCAATGCTTCGGTTATTGTTCAGATATTCAGTTACCTCACTTATTGATCTCATATTAATTTTAGTAGAAATATGTTGACTGTTATTTGGCTTACCTAGCAGGTTGGGTTAGGTGCCATCACGACTAGGTAAATTTTGGATCGTGATAATTATAGTGATCTTTTTACTACCAAATCTGCTTGGCAAGTACTAAGAAAGACTAAAAGCCTTATTTTTACTGCCTCCAAGATCTGAAAAAAAAAATACCTTACAAGATCTTTTTTTTATGCTCAGGTTAATGGACAACAAACTTCCTACTGATGAAGCATTACAAAGATTTAAAGTTCACGGGCCCTCAAAGTGCATTTGCTGCAAAGCAGGAAACATGGAGAGTATGGATCACATATTCAAAGAAGGAGAGATGGCCGACACGGTTTGGAAATATTTCTCTACTAGTTGTGGTATTACAATCAGACAAGGAGGAGTAAAGAGATACTCTTATTGCATGGTGGCTGAGCAAGACAAAGAATAGAGTTCATATAGTTCTTATTTAATGTCTACCTCTGTTCATTTGTTGGGAAATTTGGAAAGCCAGATGTAGTCACAAGTATGATAACATAAAAAGCTTTTAAGGCAACATTATCAACAAGATTATTTATCAGATTAGAATGTTGTTGACCTCCCAATTTCCTCAAGTCAAACTACAACGTTAATGGCGACACTCTTCTACACAATGAAATGCTCAAACCTAGGATCAACATCAAAAGTCTTAGGTGGAGTAAGCCTAGCCCTAGTAAATTCAAATTGAACTCTCATGGGTGCAACAAAGGAATCCAGAAAATGCAGGAGGAGGTGGTGTTCTAAGAGATAACAATAGTCGTCTAATCATGGCTTACTCATAATGCTATAATAATGTAGCTGAATCCAAATCCAATCTTTATGGGATCCAATGGTGCACTGCAAATGAATTCAGAAATGTGAAATTTGAATCAGACTCTATGATCATCATCAACATGATACATAATCAAAATAATGTCAATAGACATATTCTGCATATCACAAGCCAAATCAACAACTTGAAGAAACAAGGCAACCTCAAGTTCCATCATTGCTACAGGGAAGTATTTAGCTAATTTTTGGTGAGAGACAAAAGCAAAATACATTCTTCACACAGGATTGGACCCTACCTAATGGGGCTAAAAACTGGTTGAAAAATGACATGGAAGGAATCCCAAATTTCAGAATACGAGCTCAAGAAAGGCCTTTACTTTTGATAATGGTTGGTTATGCTTGGATTTTTTGGTTTGGGCATCTGTACATTGCTCTCGTTGTAATTAAGGATAAGTTTCCCATCCTTGATGCCTAATCCCATATTTACTGTCACATGGACCTTTTTGTACAAGGATGAATTATACATCCTTCTTATTTTGCAGGGTGACTTAGCTTGGACAAAAATCCAGCACACCGGCTATGTAATTTTGTTAGAATCAATACATAGATTGGCAATGACTAATCACCGCCAGAGGTTGTTTAAAATAAAGATAAGAAAGAAGACAAACCCTTGCGCCATCGTCGTCGCTGGGCATAGAATTTAGTCAATGATTACTTTTTGGACCAACGAAATCTATTTACTTTTTCTATTTATTTAGTGAATTTTTATTTCTTAGGATTTTATTCACAGTCAGTTTTCTATAAAGTTACATGATATTTTCCGAACAGACACAAGACAAAAATTGCAATTTTAATTGCACCTTTCCAAATCTCACTCATTTGTGGCTACAAATAAAAAGGCATTCCCTCAGTTGTTTGCACCGATTTTTTCTCCTCTTCTGCATTATTTCTCACAAATAAAATAGAGTCTGTCGTGTGATTTGTTCTCTCATAAAGTACGACGAATTGCTAAAGTTGAAGTACCGTTATTCCAACAAAGGTATATTTGTTTTATATTGAGATAAAATAATATAACACCTCGGATACTATGAGAGAATTAAATTCCTTAATGAAAATACAGTAAATTATGTGGGCTCGGGTTGATTTTCTATTTCTAGTTTTATATATTTTCGAACGAAGTTTTATATAGGGTGAAATATCATATGACACGTGGTCATCTAAAGGAAAGACACGTGGAATCCAAGACGGGATAGCTGAAGACCGAACACAGCCATTTCGCTTGTCACCGGAAGAGATAACGTTCATAAAGATGTATTAAATGCTCTGCGCCCGGTAGCATTTAATAAGGAATATTCTGTAGCATTAAGGGTGACGGTCCGTTACAGAGAATTTGACATTTATGTTCACCGTTACATCTTGATCAATGACCCTCATAATTGACATTAAAGGAGGGCACGATCCTAGGACCTCCTTCCCTAAACACATCTATAAATCGTAAGCCCAATTTATCATTGTAAGGGATACAAATTTTCTAGCTAAACTTACATACATTCTATACAAAGCTTAATACTATCTTATTTTTCCAGTTTTTGATCTCATCATTGCCGTGCCCGGAAATCTAGTTTACGAAACTGTCATCTCTGCTGTTTTATTTACACTTTAAGGCTAAGTATTGTACATTTTTTCAATTATTGTATTATTTCTGGATCAAATTAGTTCACTTGTCTAGAAACCACGTATAAATTCAATTGTACCGTTTTACGGGTAAATAAGTTTCTAAAAGGGTTTTCATCAAAATCCAAGCGTAACGAGGGAAATGATGCCACGCCAATGCATGACAAGCAGTACCCTTAACAGGTTCGGGAGACAACTCCCGATGAAGATGAGGAGGAGCATGTCGTGGATGCGGTGAAGGTCCTACAAGAGCAACAAGCGATCATTCTAGGTCATCTCACGCGGCAGGATAATGTTATGACGAAGCTGAAGCAGGCACTATCAGGGGCTTCGAATAATGCAAACACGCGAGATCTAATTCCTATCGGTGTTCCCGCAAACCAAACAACGCAGAGAGTCTACAACAACACTCCCAGAGGTGAAGTTGGCTCCGACGGGGATGGGGGAGCGGATCCGGTCTCAACAACGAGAACGACCCGTTCAAGAATGAAATTTTACGGTTTATGAAGGAATTAAATGCCCATATGGACCAAATCCGTGGCGTGCCACCGGAATTGAAAGGTCCGGACTCGAAGAAGTATACTCAATTGATTTACAAGCCGAGTGCGGCACCAGAACTAATTCTGAAGCGGTTCAAAATACCAGAAGTGCCAAAGTATGACAGGACTTCAGACCCACATGAGCATATTACCACCAACACAGCGGCGTTAATAGGAAATGATTTAGCTCCTCATGAAATTGAATCTGTGTTGCTAAAGAAATTTAGAGAAACTCTCACGAGGGGAGCTCTAACGTGGTATTCATTATTACCCGAGCATTCCATAAATTCCTTTGAGATACTCGCGGATTCTTTCATCAAAGCTCATGCCAGGGCCAGAAAAGAACAAGCATCGCACAGGGAGAATTCGAATTATTACGAGAGTTCGTTACCCGATTCTAGAAATAAAAAATGTTGCTCCTGGCTGTCCCGGATGAATGGGTAGCTAAAGCATTCACCAAATGATTAGATCCGAGAAGCTCGGATGCTTCCCGGAAGTTGAAGGAGAACTTGCTTTAGTTTCAAGCAACAACTTGGACAGATGTCCACAACCGGGACAAGTCAAATATAAGGATCGAAGATAACCAGGTCGGTTCTACATCATCGGTCAAAGGACACGAAAAGAGCAGAGAAAAATCAAAGGATGACTACGACACTGACAAACGGACTTCGAGGGGCTGGTTTTTGCATTACGAGTGGACCGAAGGCCGTGGTAGAAATTTCCGGGTAGAAAACAAGTTCATCGTTAACAGAGGTACCGATTGTGATCGAAATAATAGATCACTTCAAGATAAATAGACGTCGGGGTCTCTAGTTCCTTCTTACCCTAAGTTATCGGAAAATAACTTCAACGTCAGTATAGTGGAGTTAGTGTCAGCCATGAGAAATATTAAAGAGGCATGATTCTCGAGACCTATGAGATCTGATTCTATCCAGAGGGATCCTAACTTATGGTGTGAATACTGTGGGACAAACGGCCACTGAACAGGGGACTGTCGACACCTTCGGGAAGAGGTGGCAACACTATTGAAGAATGGTCACCTCAGAGAATTCTTGAATGACCGAGCTAAGAACAATTATTGTCGTAACAGAGACAATCCGGAACCTTCAAATTCAAGAAAAGAACCCACACGCCAAACGATCAATATGATCTTCGGAGATAATGAGATTAACGTGGTCACCTTTTTGGAAGCGAAGAAGACGAAAGTATTAATAACTCATAGGAAAAGACTCCGGGAAGAAAATATCACTTTCACTGAGGAGGACGCAGACGGATTGATGTTACCACACAACGATGCACTAGTAATTTCTTTAAATATGTTGGATTTTAAGATTAAACGTGTTCTAGAGGATCCAGGAAGTTCGGCTAATATTATACAATGGAGAGTATTGGATCAAGCTAAACTCACCAGAAGCATTATTCCGGCAACAAAGCTCCTCGCTGGATTCAACCTTGTGAGCATGACGACCCGGGGAGAGATTTTGCTGCTCATGAACGCTGAGGGAGTAATGAAAAACACTCTCTTTGAAGTAGTAGATGGTGACATGGGATACAATATCATCCTTGGAAGGCCATGGTTACACGAGATGAAAATTGTACCCTCAACATATCACCAATTTCTGAAGTTTCCAATACCTGAAGTGTAACGACTCGGCTGGTCGTTTTGAGTATTTCAGCCTCGTTCACCTATTTATTGCTCAATTTATGCTTTGTAATGGTTGTATGACTTGCCGGGGTAATTAGTTCGGATCTGAAGTGATTTCGGAATGAATGAGACACTTAGTCTCATAATGGAAAGTTTAAGCTGAAAAAGTTGACCGGATATCGACTTATGTGTAAACGACCTTGGATTTGAATTCTGATGATTCCAATAGCTTTGTATGGTGATTAGGAGCATGTCCGGAAAATTATTTGGAGGTCCGTAGTGAAAGTAGGCTTAAAATGGTGAAAGTCGAATTTTTGGGAAGTTTGACCGGGGGGTTGAATTTTTGATATCGGGGTTGGAATCCGATTCTGGAACTTGGAATAGGTCTGTAATGTGAAATGTGACTTGTGTGCAAAAGTGAAGTCATTCCGGATTGATTTGATGTGTTTCGGTACAAGATAGAGAATTTGAAAGTTCAAAGTTCATAGATTTTGATTTGAGGTGTGATTTATCGTTTTGATATTGTTAGGTGTGATTTGAGACTTCTAGTAGGTCCATGTTATGTTATGGAACTTGTTGACATACTTGAACGGGGTCCCGGGTGGCCCGGGTGAGTTTCGGATGAGGTTCGGATCATTTTTGTGTCATGTTGCATTGCTGGAGGTATACTGGTTCTGGTGTTTTCGCACCTGCGGAAATGGACTCGCAGGTGCGATGGTCGCAGAAGCGACAATGAAGTCGCAGAAGCGAGGGAGTGCTGGATGGGAAGGCATCACAGAAGCGGAAGCCAGGGCGCAGAAACGCTTGCGCAGGAGCGGCCCAACGCGCGCAGAAGCGCGATCGCAAATGCGCCCATTTTTCTGCAGAAGCGAGGCTCGTAGGTGCGACCTCTTGTCCCAGGTGCGGATTGACTGGGCAGAACCCTTTAAGTTCGAGGGTTCGTGATTTTTCACTATTTTCGGATTTTGGAGCTCGGTTTGGGCGATTTTGGAGAGAAATGTTTCCACACAACTTGGGGTAAGTGTTCTTAACTCCCTTGTGATAATATTCCATGAATCTATCTTCATTTTTAGCAATTGGTTGATGAATTTAAAGAGAAAATTGGGGGTGTTGGCCTAAAGTTCATAATACGAATATTTGAGTTTTGAACATCGATTTGGAGTCGGAATTGAGTGGAATTAGTATGGTTGAACTTGTAATTGGATGGGTTGTTGGATTTTGTGAGTTTCGTCAGATTTCGAGATGTGAGCCCCACGGGCGATTTTTGGAGTGTAATTTCGGATTTTGTGGGAAAATATTAGTATTTTGATGTGGAATTAATTCCTATAATTGTGTGGACTGAATCAAATTTAATGTGGCTAGATTCGAGCAGTTCAAAAGTTGATGCGTGCAGAATGGGAATTCTGGAGCATTGTTTAGCTTGCTCGACTTTGGATTCATCTTGTTCAAGGTAAGTAACTCTTCTAATCTTGGAGCTGAGAGTATGAACCCTGAATATACGTATTATGTGAATTGTTTGATGGTGACGCACATGCTAGGGGACGGGCGTATGGGCGTGCACCATAGAAATTGTGACGTAATTGTTTTCGTGAAATTTTGTAGTCAAATAATCTTGGCATTTTCTATTTAGTTTTATATGTTGAAGAAATTTAGCTCAGAATCATATTAAAAATCATGTTGAGACTATGTGCCAGTATTATTGGGACCCACAGAGATCATGTTGCTGTGAATTATTTATTTTAAATTAAAAATTTATACTCAATCCTATTCATTTCATTGCATATCATATCTCAGTCTCTGTTGTTATTTATTGATTCATCATATCATCATTTGCAGGCTAGTTTCATGACATTGTGAGTCCATGAGAGAGAAACTGGAGAGATTGATGACTGAGGGAGGCCGCAGCAGGCCATGTTGGCTTTATATATTATTATTATTATTATTATTATTATTATTATTATTATTATTATTATTATTATTATTATTATTATTATTATTATTATTATTATGTGGATTGGGGCTGCCCGCCTGCAGCAGACCTTATAGGCTTTGTATAGTACGTGAGTTGTCCGTGCAGCACGTGATTGTCCGTGCGGTTTATAGCGCTTGGGCTGAAGGAGCCCCTCCGGAGTCTGAACACCCCCAGTGAGCGTGGATGATACTATTGAGGGATGGATTTCCCTGGACATGAATTTGTCTGAAGTACTTACTACCTAGAGATGGATTTCTCCACGGGGTTGGATTTCCCTTTTTCCTCGGTACTAGGTGACTTATAGTCAGTGTTGTATATGTTCCGGGATGGATTTCCGTGGGTCGTATGGGCCATATACAGTACCGAGTAGTTAAGCATGATGAGCGGAAAGTAAGAAGCAGTGAGATTGAGTACTCTGAGAGTGTGAGTACATGATTCATCTCTGAGGTACATGGCATTGGCATGCACACATGACATACATGCATAGAGACGCATTTTCCTCATGCTGTACGGTATCACGTCATTCATGACTTTTACACATATTGATATGTGAGCATAAAGAGGTATTTCACACTTGCTATCTGGAAAGGAAATGAAACATCTTATTTATTATTGAAAGGATTTTGGGAAAATTATTGTTTTCAAACTTATTTATATATTTGCCAATTCCGGTAAACGATTTGGGTTTTTACTTTTTTCAAAAATCGTGATTTTGCTGAGCATTTTAACTTTGAGTTACTTCTTGTATTACTTGCTTTATGTTGTTATGGACTATTGTGGACTATTGGTTTTGGACTCGACCTTGGTACAAGCTCGTCACTACTTTCAACCTAAGGTTAGGTTTGTTACTTATTGAGTACATGGGGTCGGTTGTACCCATACTACACTGCTGCACCTTGCATGCACATGTTGGTTGCTGATGTTGTTGTGTTCGTTGGGAGTTGGATCTAAAGATGTACCTGCGCTGCGGTTGTAGCTACCTCTTGTTCATGGTAGCCTTAGATTCATAAAACTCTGTTTATGTATTTTTCAAACAGATGATGTATTTACTTCATACCAGCGTTGTATATTCTATTCTTAGAAACTCATAATTTGTACTACCAATTCTTTGGGAAATGTATTAGTTTTATATATTTTCTTTTAATTAATTGCCTTATTAATTTCATTGGAATTGAATAGTTGGTAATTGGCTTACCTAGCGGGTTGGATTAGGTTCCATAATGACTAGTTGGATTTTGGGTCGTGACATGAAGGAATCAAGCAGATAAGAGGTGATCAACTGGCAGCAAGGGAGATGAATGCAATTTCGGTTTATAGTAGCAAAGGGAAGGAGCAACTGGCACCTACTCCTGATCTGGAAGAAGTTAGCTTGGGAGCAGAGTCGTCAGAATATTATCAGGCGCCGAGATATTTCCAAGTTCCAGAAGAGACTGGCGTAACGAAGTCCACAGCAGAGGAACTGGAGCAAGTTGAATTGTTGGAAGAATTCCTAGAAAGAAAACTCCATTTGGGGACAGGACGACATCCGGAGCTCAGGTGTGGTTTTGTTGAATTCCTTAAAATTAATGTCGATTGTTTTGCATGATTGCACGAGGATATGACAGGTATCCCAACAAAAGTATCCATGCACAAGCTGAGTTTGGATCCCAACGTACCTCCGGTAAGACAAATGAAACGCCTTATTGCCGAGGCTAGGAATAGATTCGTCAAAGAAGAGGTAACCCACTTACTTAATATCGGTTCAATCCGAGAGGTAAGATATCCGGACTGGCTAGCCAATGTAGTTGAAGTTCCTAAGAAGAACAATAAATTTCACATGTGTCTAGACTATAAAGACCTTAATAAGGCATGCCCGAAAGACTCATTCCCACTACCAAATATCAATCAAATGATTGATGCCACGGACGGGAACGGGTTAATGAGTTTCCTCGATGCTTATTCCGGGTACAACCAAATCAAGATGAACCTGGAAGATGAGGAAAAGACTTCTTTTATAACGAATTTTGGTAAATATTGTTACAATGTGATGCCCTTCGGATTGAAAAATGCCGGAACCACTTATCAACGGCTCATAAATAAAATGTTTGAAAAGCACATAGCAAAGACTATGGAAGTTTATATAGAGGATATGTTTGCTAAGTCTTTGAATGCTGGTGACCACCTTAAGCATTTGAAAGAAACATTCGACATCCTGAGGAAGCAAAACATGAAATTAATCCCGAGAAGTGCGCATTCTGGGTCAGTTCTGGTAAGTTTCTGGGATTTCTGGTCTCACAAAGGAGAATTGAAGTAATCCCCGACAAAATCAAGGCCATAGAGGATATCCTGGATGAATTGTCGAACGTAAAGGAAGTCAAAAGGCTCAAAGGAAGATTAGCAGCTTTGAGCGGGTTCATTTCCCGATCGTCGGAAAAATTTCATCGCTCCTTCACACTACTCAAAAAGAAAAATAATTTTGAATGGACACCGGAGTGCCAGCAGGCTCTGAGGGACCTGAACAAATACTTATCAATCCCTCCATTTCTCTGAAAACCAAAACAAAGTGAAACATTTCTAGTCTACCTCGCGGTTTCAGAAGTTACAGTAAGTGCGGTTTTAGTTCGGGAGGACGAAGGTACGCAATTTCCCATTTATCACGTTAGCAAAATTTTAATGGGAGCAGAAACCCGCTACCCACATTTAGAAAAACTGGCCTCATCTCTCGTAGTCGTCGCTCGGAATCTAAGGCCCTACTTCCAATTCCACCTGATAGCTGTGGTGACAACTTTCCCTTTGTGGAACATCCTCCATAAACCCGAGCTCTCGGGAAGATTGGCCGTCGAAATAAGGGAGTTCAACATAGAGTATAAACCAAGGACTGCAATTAAGTTACAAGTCCTAGCTGACTTCATAGCCGATTGCAGTCCGGGACTACTGCCTATGGCAACCAAGGAGGCAGTAATGGTGTCGGAATTGACATCAGGGGTTTGGACCTTATTTACGAACGGAGCTTCCAACGTAAAAGGGTCCGGACTCATAATAGTCTTAATCACACCTTCAGGGGAAACCTTAAGGCAAGCCATCAGAATAATCCCTTTAACTAACAGTGAAGCAGAGTAAGAAGCTTTGATTGCAGGGTTCGAATTGGCCTGGGGACTTGATTCTGAGGTTATCGAAATCAAATGTGACTCACAACTGGTGGTAAATTAGGTCTACGGGATATTTGATATCAAAGAAGAACGTATGAAACAATCTGTGGTAAAGGTCTAGGGTCTTTTGGCATGATTCCAGGAGTGGTCAATTACACATATCCCAAGGGAGGATAACGCATAAGCAGACACATTAACAAACTTAGGGTCATCGACGAAAATAATGGGATCGGAGTCCGGGACGGTAGTGCAACTGATAAACTCAGTCCTGGATACGGATGGTTACTATGAGGTAAATTTGACTAGTCTGGTCTTGGATTGGAGAAATGAAATAATCAACTATCTCAAGCACGGGAAGTTACCCGAAGACCCCAAAGCATCATGAGCGTTACTGTCATGCCCCTAACTCAAGGAGCGCGACCGGCGCTCAACTGAGAGAACCCGGCCGAGCAAGCCTATTAAACTTACTTCTACCCAAACTCATCCATGAATAAAGAGGAAATGTACTCCATTAATCAATCACTGAAAAGATTTTACTAACAACTCCCTTTTCATTCCCATTAATAGCTTCATTCATAATTTCAAAAGCATTACGAGTTTATAGAATTAATGAAAAACATAATTTCCAAGTACCAATATTTCTAGTTCAATTCCCAACATCAACCATAACCAACAACCTATCTATGGAGCCTCTAAATACAATAGAAGAGTAATATGGAAATGCCGGCAACAAGGCCCCGGCTATACCTCAAAATACTGTACATGAGAAACAAAAGATACATGACCCCGAAATAAAGTGGGGCTCACCAAATAAGCTGAAAAGAGTGTACTGCTATCACTGATCAATGTCGCCTGCTGTAGAACCACCTGCATCCATTAAAGATGCAGCGCCCCCGGCAAAAGGGACGTTAGTACTGTCGAATAGCACTAGTATGCATAGCTAAAAGTCCTCTTTCAAAATAGAATGCCCATATAAGAAAAGGCAACACATAGAAACAGCAAGTCATAATCAACAATATCCAAATGTTCAGTTAAAACATAATAATTTTTAAAATATGAACTTCATATACAATTTTGGTTGGGAGATCATTAGCACTGATATACCACCGTCTTTGTTAGCACGGAGTCCGATCACGCCCGATCGGCTAGGCCATCTCCCCACTAACAATGTGGTTTGACATGTGATGCGAAAGAAAGTTGTTACCACGAGTAGTACCACCATATGCGCAATATGGCGTCTGATCTCCATCCTATCAGCTAGGCCGCCTTCCCACATATGCCGTGTGGGTTGACTTTTTCAATCCACAAAGATTCCAGTTTTATCCCAATTAAGGGGAATAATATCACAATTTCCAAAAGTTTCAATTTCATCCCAAATAAGGGGAATAATCCCAATCCACCCCTACACCGGCACGTGTAGTTTCAGGTGTGGGCCTTATGACCCACCCTTCCTTGGTATTGCTAATGATTTTTCCAAAAATAGTTTTGATTTGATTTGCAAATAGAAATATCATAAATACAATTGTACTCACCTCAACATCTTTCACATTGTATGAATTCTAATTAGTATTTTCAGTCATTCACAACGATAATATTTCCTTGGCTCATTAGGCCATTCACAAGATTCTTTATTCCTGGCACGATGGCCGTATTTCATATTTCACACTTTCACCTCTTTCAATTTCAAAGACCACCATCAAGTATCAACATATAGGATATTTCAGAAATCATATACTTCAAATCCATTTGAAATGGAAACTTCAAACACAAATGGTTTCTTCCCAAAGAATGAGGCATACCAACCAACAATAGAAACACACATGAAAAATCATAAACAGTCAATACACCATTTACTCTTGCAATACTCTTCCCCATAAATAATAATGTACAATTTCAACACATGAGTATATAGAACTCGAATCACACTGGATATATTTATAAATCAAAGTATTAGTTAAAGCAGCCACTAATGGGCATGCATTTAGTACAAAAGGTTTTAGACAATTCTATCTTCGAAGTCATTTTTAAACAATTGAGTCGAGGCTCATTTCACATTCTTTATCGCATCTTCTCAAAGCATTTGCATTACTAGACGCAATCATAACTTAAATTCTTGGCACGTTGGCCACACTCTATATACCCAATTAACTTATTTCACTTCCAACCATCTTTATAGATTTTCAACAATAAGATATTTCCAAATCAAGACTTTAGGTACACATATGTGCAATTAAGAGTCTTAAGAATTTTGAGATT
>AWOL01S0021788.1:44809-90462 GCA_000715115.1 Nicotiana otophora | reverse complement strand
CTATTTGTGTATGCGGTCACTATGCGGTCCACATAACTGTTATGCGGTGCATTATGCGATCGCATAATGCACCGCATAACAGTTATGCGGTCGCATAGCCGACCGCATAATTGCCCCCAGACTGGCCCTTCTCCTGCTCACTTCTGCGGCCATTATGCGGCCCGTAGAGTGATTACGTGGTCGCATAATGGACCGCATAAACGCACTTTTCCGCCAAAAATATTTCTTTACTTTCCGGTGCATTGTTCAACCCAAAAAGTCTGAGTCTCCCCTCAAACACGTAAGTCTACTCCGGTACCACGAAATCTTGAATTCATTTGCGAATATTACGGGGCTTTACACTAAAATACTTCAAAAGTTTCTGGGGTGTTACATTCTCCCCCGCTTAGGATCATTCGTCCTAGAATGAGGGTCAAAATCCGTCATTAGCATTCAATGTGGTTCAACTGTTGGTCCACACACACCAGTAGTTTCAAAATTTGGTTAACTCCCTAAATTTCAAAAGATTTTGCTAGAGACTCCCTAGTAACTGGGCCTATCCACCTTCCAGAGTAACACCAAAACAATTCCTAACAACACATCCGCAACTTGACAAAACATCACCATGTATAACAACGTCACTAATCTCATCATTACAGGCATTATACTATCAAGAGTGGTATCTGGACATGAGCTGCACATATTTAAATCATAAGACACAGAAGTACCTTTCAAATCACAATCATTTAACTATACACTCAAGTGGAAACATTTTATTTCCTTAACACTTTTGCCCCGCCATGTGGTCTAATCGACTTACAGACTTCGCCATAACACGTTAATGGAGATAATCTCAACTCTCGGACTTTTTTAACAAGGATAGCAAATAGTTGCTTCTCACAATCCCATTATCCCTTATCTTCACCCTATTAGACATAGATACATGAAACACCGGGTATATGGAGAACAATAATAGGGAAACATCATACTTATAGTTTAGCCTATTTCCTTTTAGAATTTCACAAGGCCTAATGTGACTTCACATACTTTACCTTTATTAACAATTCACATAGCATCCTTATGCAGAACATATTGAGAATAACCCATTCACTTTCTTCAACTCTAAATCTCCACGTCGAACACCCAAACTAAACCTTTGGCAACCTCCAACAATTTCTCTAAGATGTGCTAGCTTGGATATGACCATAAAATTTCCTATCTCATATATTTGATCATGGGATGATGCTTCTTGTTTGACATGCCTGAACCTACACTACTCGATAGATTTGCTACAAACAGGAACAACGAGATTCGAGATTTCGCTGGAAATATTCAAGAATCCATCAACGTGCTGAGCACGGCATTTCAGGAGATTATATCCTAAGAGACATGAAGGTCACTACCAATAGCGCTGACATGGAGATTCGTTATGGTGACACCATCGATTCAACAAACGAGTCATAGAGTTGCCTAGTAGGTATAGATAATGTAGGGATCAGGTTCATGATTAGGATATTTAAATAAATCAGTCATTTTAGACATATGACATATGGGAGGCATGGTCTGGAGGGTAAAGATATTAGCGTTAGTTATTCTTGGAATACTATGAGCCAGGAAAAGGACAACAACAATTGTTTCATTCCATACGTGCCTTGTTTGGCAATAGTAGGCTTCGAAGAGAGATAGCACTTATGTGACACCATTCGGCTCTTGGAATGTAGGGAAAATCAGTTTAACTCGAAATGAGAATATTCTAGCACCCTGAATATGATATGAGTTTCAAGATACACAAAGTTGCATTACACTCTTAACAGTAACTAGCACAAGGAATCTAGGCCACAAGCTTACGAGGATGAAAAGAAGTTGAACACTTGTGAGATTATTATCATTCCCACAGCTTAACCTTTGCCAATATTTGATCCTATGTGAGAGGACTAGAGATACGACGAGTTTGTCTTTCAATTCAATATGCTCATCATAAGGCTGCTCAACTTTCAATCTCACACAAGTGGAATCATGTAACTAGGACATCTTAATGTTGGATGAAATCATGTATTAGTTAGAGAGAATGAACACTTTGTCGTGAGCTAGACATATTGTTTCCATAACAACTCTCAAGTTGCCATATCAGGCCAATTCACGGGCAACCACAATACTGGGAACAAGGTGAGTTACTCACTGAGGCATGATCTAGGTGGACATGAAAGTCATACTGAGATGGGTAAATAACAAGACCTCCTTGTGACAATTTTGTGATAAATCTTAAGTTGCTCAGAAACTTTATGCGGATAAGTGGCCCCTTTCAATTGGCATGTACGCACATGTTAGGTGCTAAGATATACTCTCATGTTACTAGACAATGAA
Organism: Nicotiana otophora; assembly: GCA_000715115.1. Classification (NCBI taxonomy): domain Eukaryota; kingdom Viridiplantae; phylum Streptophyta; class Magnoliopsida; order Solanales; family Solanaceae; genus Nicotiana; species Nicotiana otophora. Next base: position 88,119 of record AWOL01S0021788.1, on the reverse strand, counting down.
AAGGATTCATGATACTATTCATAAAGGAGTAGAATAATTGTTTCAACAATAGAAGTCACATATACCGGAGAGGAAAACAGTGACTCAAGAAGGAGCTCAACACTAGGCTAGTTTCCATTGGATATGATACCGCATAGGTAAATATTATGGTGATGCATGTATAGGCACAAATGAGCAGATGTTATCCATTTGAATCAAAAGGTTTTGTACGAAATTCATCAAATATTGTCCCTTGTTGAGAATTTAGGGAAGCAATGGGAAGTATTAACCTAGGATTATAACGCAATTCAAGGAACCCATTATAGAACTCAATTTCTCAATAGGTTGTAAATATAAGGAATTGTGATAAAGAGGCTTCACGAATATTGTGTCTCGTTTTAAGAGTAGATACAGAGAATGACTCATAAAGTTGTTTCGGTTCTATCCCAACTTCCATAGTAATATAAGAAGTGACATATGACAAAGTGGAACCGGGATCAATAAGAGCATACACATCATGAGATCGGACAGTCAATATACTTGTAACCACATCTAGAGAAGCCTCAAACTTTTGACGTCTCCTCATAGCATAAAACCGGTTGGGCCCTCCCGAGCTCTGAATACCACCCCTAGCTGTTCCACGCCCTGCAGGCGTTATAGTGCCTCTAGCAGGGGGAGGCGTTGTGGATGTAGTAGCTACAGAACTGGCTGGCTGTGCCATACCCTTGCGCATGCTCTGGCGAGACAAATAACAATCTCTTTGAAAGTGGCCCGTCATACCACACTTGTAGCATACCCTTGTACCATAGTGACACACTCCTGGATGGCATCTCCCACACTTCACACAACGGGGATGAGGTCCGCTAAACTGACTCGTCTCACTGACCTAATATTTACCCTTTTTGCATACATCATAAGCATAACCCTTATCCTTCTTCCAAGCTTCCAATGCGGGATTAACAATTCCAGCACCGGATTGCTGTGTGGGCCTTTGGAATTGCCCCCAGACTGGCCCTTCTCCTTCTCACTTCTGCGGCCATTATGCGGCCCGCAGAGTGATTATGCGGTCGCATAATGGACCGCATAAACGCACTTTTCCGCCAAAAATGTTTTTTACTTTCTGGTGCATTGTTCAACCCAAAAAGTCCTAACCGCGACGAGCAAGCTCGCCGCGAAGATCTTATACCATCCTCAAACACGTAAGTCTACTTCGGCACCACGAAACCTTGAATTCATTTGCGAATATTACGGGGCTTTACACTGAAATACTTCAAAATTTTCTGGGTTGTTACAGTTACGCGCCAAAGTTGCACGTTATAGCTTCAAGAGAGGCCAATTATATAGAAAGCCCTTCCAAGGCCCACTGGCCCGATGCTTAGGAGCGTCAGAAGATAATTATGTCATTAGGGAAGTCCACGAAGGGATATGCAGTAATCACTCAGCCAAAGATTCTTTGGTGATGAAGTTGGTACGGGCAGGATATTACTGGCCTCGCATGGAACAAGATGCCAAAGACTTCGTACGAAAATATGATAAGTGCCAACGGTACACACCACTAGTACACCAACCGGCAGAACCCTTACATTAGGTTTTGTCCCTATGGCCATTCATGAAATAGGAGATGGACATCGTCGGACTGCTGCCACCAGCTCCTGGAAAGGTAAGATTTCTTTTAATTCTGGCTGACTATTTTTCTAAATGGGTGGAAGCATGTTCTTATAAGAAGATCGGAGAATGAGAAGTGTTCGATTTCATATTGGAAAATGTAATTTGCAGGTTCGGAATACCAAAAGAGATAGAATGCGACAATGGGCCACAGTTTATCAGTGCAAAAGTTACAAAATTCCTCGAAGATTTGAAGATAAAGAGGATAATATCTTCTCGTTATCATCCGAGCACAAATGGTCAAGTGGAGTCAACAAACAAAGTGATTATTCAAAACCTCAAGAAACGGTTAGAAGCAGCAAAAGGCAAATGGCCCGAAGAATTTCTCGGAGTTTTATGGGCCTACCGAACAACGGTCAAATAAAGCACGGGAGAAACTCCTTTTTCCCTTGTGTACGGTGTTGAAGCCCTATTCCCGGTGGAAGTGGGTAAACCCACTTTGAGATATTTTCGGGCAGATGAACAATCAAACAACGAACCAATGTTAATCAACTTGGAACTGCTCAAGGAACGCAAGGACTCGACACGTGTAATAATGGAAGCTCAAAAGTAGAGAATGTAGCGATATTATAATCGAAGAACCAACCTCCGTTATTTCAAAGTAGGAGACTTGGTTCTGAGGAAAGTAACCCAAAATACCCGGGAGCTCAACGCGGGGAGGTCCCTACCGGATTTCACCTATCACTGGGAAATGTTCATACGAGTTGGAGAACCATAATGGAGACAAGTTGCCTAGCAACTGGAATGTGTCATACCTCAAAAGATACTATTGCTGATGAGCATTATTCAAGGGGAAAGTATGTGCTGCACTCTTTTTCCCTTCGTTCAGTTTTTGTCCCAATTGGGTTTTTCTGGCAAGATTTTTAATAAGGTAGTGATAGAAAGCATACTACTAAGACAGTAGCAATAAGACCTTTGATAGCAAGGCAAACAAACAATTTTCCACTCGGGGACGGTAAGTTAATCTTCGGCTCGATAGAAAACTCCCATTGGGAAGTTAGGTTTGCTCCCGAATAAAGGTTACCCGACCGTTCACGAGCACAAACCACTAGAAGATTGTTAGATAATCTTTTGCTCGATATCATGGATTCCTAAGAGGAAGTAAGGTATGTTGCTGAGTTAAGGATTATCTAGAAATTCATTGGTGGAATCTTTGAAGGCACAAGACCTCTAGTGTTCCAATTCGCATTCTTCACATTCGAACACTCGGGGGAATGATATGAGGATACAACAACATTGACTGCCACGTCAACCGGGAAACAAAAATTCAGAAACAAAATGCATCATTGGGACCGAGGACTGCGCAGCCAGCCCCATAGAAACAAGTTGTACAAGATAGCCACAAGTAATGGCAATTTCGTTTTAACATAATAAAGGCTTGTGTACTTTGAAACTAGAAGGAATTATATGAAATGAAATCTTTTTTTTATCTTGTTTCCTGTTTGAACGATGAATTAACTTTGTCATTTGAAAGTTAAACAAGTACTTCAAATGGTAGTGCCATAATGAACAAGAGACATTCTCTTCAAGAGCACCGTAAACATAAGAGGGTCCTATCTTATGAAAACCCTCAAGTTAAAGGGTTGGTTTCGGAAGAATATGTGCCCGGAATCAAAATGCCTAAGAGGAAAAATGCACCCGAAGACGTACACAAAAGGACGCAAAAAGTAATCTTGCGCAAATACTTATAGAAACCCTCACATAAAAGGGATAATGCTCGGAACCAAAGTGCTTCGAGGAAAATGCATCCGAGACTACATATAGTAAAGCGCGAACAGAAAAACATGGGCAGAATTCTGAAGCAAATGCAAAGGTTAAAGACTTGCATGGATATTCAAATGAAAGTAAGACTCAAACAATACTTGAGCAAAAATATGTCTTTATTTTCAAGAACGTGCCAAAACGTTAAAAGTACAAAATGGGAAAAAGAAAAGAAAAGCTAAACTGCAGTGTTTCTGGAACCAGGAGGAAGAGAAATGTCTGCATCCCCAGGAGAAGTAGGTGGTCCATTGATGGCTCGACATTTTACCCAGTCTGGTTTTCAGCATCGTCGCTCTCCGATCCCACTTCAGTTCCCGAAAACTCGGAACAGAAGCCAGAAGAACTAGGAGCATCAGACTGCGCTGGGAGTCCATTTTTAGAAGCAAACTCAAGCTCTCATGCCTTAGCAATTTCGGCATCCTAGTTAATGATACCAGCTTTGGCCTCTTCCAAGGTTTTTCTCCTCATGTTGTACATCGCAAAAGTTTTTTCTACAACGAGAGAAGTCGCTCGGCGCTTAAGTTTCTTTGAGTTGGGTAACCTTGGCAGAAAGGCTTTTCGGGCGGACTTAACAGATTTAAGGCTAAAATCAAATTTACGGACGGTAGAACTAAAGATCCTGTTGTGCTCGATAGTTCTCTTATACTTCTCTTCCAACTGGGCATGTTTCGCCCCCATAACAGCAAGCTCTTCGATTTTGGAGTTCAAGGCCGCTTCTAAGTCAGTCACATTTCGGCAGTAGTAGCCTCGCACTCGGTTGTAACAAGAACGGCGTCCTGGACTTCAGCCCATTTGGCCTTGGCTTCATCAAATCTAACCCTCAGTGGGCCAATTTCCTAGCTAAAAGTTACCACTTCTTCCTCGCTTTGCTGCAAACGAGCCTCCAAAACAACGACCTCAGTAGCTTCGGTTTCCAGTTCTGAGAGGCAGAAAATAGTTTGGTCTCGTTCTACCAAAACCTGATTATGTTCAAAAGTAAGTTCATCCTTCTCACGAATCAACATCTTAAGGCCCCCAGAAACAAGAAATTTGGCCCACAAAACAAGAAGAAGTAAAACTTAGAATACATTCATACAAAAGTAGAAAATATAACAAAGGAAGAAAGGAACGCACTGCAGCATTGTGCATGGTATTGTTCAACAAACACTCCCCGAGAGTGCTTGAATATTTTCCCAATCGTTCTCTGAAGCCAAAGGATTCAGATAGTTAGCAAGCTCTACCGGCCAAGAGAGCAGGTTGCACGCGGTAGACACCGAAAGGATAACATTCCTCCTCCTTTGTGGATCTTCGGAAGGGGCAGCATAATTTTGCCCCAAATTCCCATGAACCGGTGACTGGGGAAGAGGAACACCCTCTCCATGGTAAGGTGCAGCCGGCGGAGATGATGTATCAGTCGCTGGTGGAAGAGTGGATGAAGGTGGAAATGATGTAGCAGTTGCTGGTGTTGGTAAAAATGGAGATGAAGTTGATGGAGTTGAAAAGTGAGAAGCAATTGCATCAAATGTAGTGCTGATGGATGGATGCTTGCCAACCAAAGACGGCAGAGATTCGGTACTCAACCCCGCAGTACCGGACACAACACTTGGGGCCCAAAAACGGGAGTTGGCATTATCTACCAAATCAAATTCTCCCCAAAGTGATGACACTTCATCCTCGGTTGGTGTAATTGTATCAACAGGTCGAGTATCCTGTTGATATGATGAGGATCATCGCCTTCTATGTAGAGAAGCTCCCTCATCACTAGCTTCTTCATCATCATCAATCATCACAGTGTCTATGACCGGCCCGGAAGGAGGACCAGTCACCATCGCCACCGGAGATAACTCGAGGGCATTAGTCTTTGCCCTCTTATTATTTTCCCCGGCCGCGGAGGAACGTCCTCTCTTTGGTTGTTTATCCTCCGGTCGAGGACTCTGTAAAGAAGTGTTTGCGCCCGAAACAGGCCCGGAGATACCTGTCGAGTAAGTGCCTCCTAAAGCAGCCTCGCTGCATCAGCAGGATTAGCCGAGACATCCTCCTCAAGGACATCAACAGAGCCCGTAGGTAGACCTAATTTCGCGAACAAGTCAGAAGGGTGTTCGGCCAAGTTCTTCATATACAAAATCAAATTGAAGCAAGGTAAGTTAAAATTACCATGATATTTGGCCTTCCACCCATATTTAAGGGCCAGTTCTTTCCACAAACGAGTTTCGGGTGTTGTGATGTCCAAGATCTTTTGAACCCACCGGTCCAAGCCTTCTACCGCCGGTGGGATCCATGGAGTTGCTGAAATATGTGAAGGATGAAGAGTCGATACGACCATAGAAGAATATTTAGTGAAAGAAAATATATTAAATAAAGATCTTACAAGGATTCCAAGTGGCCGAAAAGGATGAAGTCGTTGTCAGAATAATACTATTGGTGGCAACTGCAACGAACCATTTCGTCCACCCACGGTCGTTATCATTATCCATGCTAGTCAACAGAGCATGGTGACCACTTTTGTAGAGGATTATCATACCCCCACGGAAACTTTTAGGGGAGTAGAGATTCATCATACGAGCTAACGTTAGATCTTCTCCAGTCTCCTGGCACAAGCGTCGAAGGCAGGCGACTGTCCTCCATGCTGAAAGACTTACCTGTGCCAAACTTACCTGGTAGCGAAGGCAAAACTCTGCAATCACGGAATCAAGCTCTCCACTCAAAGAAAACGCACCCAAAGTAAAGGGATACGTGTAAAAGTATGTAAAACCTTCCTTGGGAAGGGTAACTCGCTCCGATAAATCAGGAGCAATGATATCCAACTCATGGCAACGACAGTCTTCTTTCACGGCAGGAATAATGGAAGGATGAATGAAACAAGGGTACCTACTAACAGCCCATGTACGAGGGTTAGCAGTAGGGAATTTCTCTTCAAAGTCCTTTGTGGTACTGAGTCTTCTTGGGATGATGGAACCAACCGTTGAAGGAGCAGAGTCCTCGACTTTGTTCTTGTTCTTTGAAGAACTGGCATGCTTGGAGGAAGAAGCCATTGAATAAGAAGAAGGAAAAGGTTTTTTTTCAAGAGAATTAGAGAAAGGATGGAGAACAAAGATGCAAATCAGAAGCTTGAGAAATTATGAAGTGCAAAGGAAAAGAATGATGCGTATAAGTAAAATTTTGGCGGCTAAATGCATGGCCATGATTACCTCGATAATTGGCAAAAGCTGTGCTGGATCATGGGATGACGTGTGTTCGGGGCATTAAATATGGAGAGACGTGCATCTAATCAATCGCCAGAAGCCTTCAGAGGGAGTTATAGTAATTCCCGCCAAAAGAGTATTTCTACCAACTTCCCAATAACACAAAGTTACATCACTAGAAAGCAGGGGGACTATCTGTACAGGGTGAAATATGATATGACATATGGCCATCTAAAGGAAAGACACGTGGAACCCAAGACGGGGATGGCTGAAGACCGAACACAACCATTCCGCTTGTTATCGGAAGGGATAACTTTCATAAAGGTGTATTAAATGCTCTGCGCCCGGTAGCATCTAATAAGGAATATTATGTAGCATTAAGAGTGACGACCCGTTACAGAGAATTTAGCATTTATGCTCACCGTTATATCTTCATCAATGACCCTCAGAATTGATATTAAAAGAGGGCACGATCCTAAGACCTCCTTCCCTAGACACAACTATAAATAGTGAGCCTAGTTATCATTGTAAGGAACACGAATTTTCTAGCTAAACTTATACTACATTCTATACAAAGCTTAATACTATCTTACTTTCCCGTTTTTGATCTCATCATTGTCGTGCCTGGAAACCTTATTCCCGAAATTGTCATCTCTGATGTTTCATTTATATTTTAAGGCTAAGTATTGTATATTTATTCAATTATTGTATTATTTCTTGATCCAATTAGTTCACTTGTATAGAAACCACATATAAATTCAACTTTACCATTTTACGGGTAAACAAGTTTCTAAAGGGTTTTCATCAAAATCCAAGCATAACGAATTCATCGAAAATAGTGGAAGTTCAATTTTCAAAGAGATCCTGGTCGATCTTCTCCTACCACACGCATCAAAACTTTTATCAGTTTCATTGACCATTTGACTCTTCCCCCCAATGTTCAAAGTTTTTAATTCTGCATTTATGATATTATAATGCATCAGAACGATCACGTAATTAATTTTCTTTAGAAATTAATTTCTTTCATTTAATTTTATTACTTATGAACCAGTTTGAATTCATGTCAAGGCGTTCGACTACGGAAGTCATTTACTTCGTCAGGAAATTAGTGGACAATATAAGGATAGGAAGAGGGACTTGCATATGATGCTTATTAACCTAGGGAAAGCTTATACCAAAGTCCCAAAGAGAAGTCCTTTGGAGATATTTGGAGGCTAACAGTGTTCCTGTTACATACACTATGGTGATTAAGAACATGTATGATAGAGCTAAGACCAAGTGAGGACTGTGGGAGGAGACTCAGAATACTTCCCGGTTATGATGGGGTTGTATCAGGAATCAACTCATAGTCCATTTTTATTCGCCTTGACGATGTACGCGCTATCGCATCACACTCAAAGGTAGGGGCCATAATGCATGTTATTTGCAGATAACATAATACTGATTGACGAGACGTGAGACGGTGTTAATATGAGGTTGGAGGTTTGGAGACAGACCCTGAAGTCAAAAAGCTTCAAGTTGAGCAGGACCAAAATGGAATACTTGAAGTGTAAGTTTAGTGATATGTGTCATGAAACAGACGTAGAAGTGAAGCTTGACGCCCAAGTCCTGCCCAAGAAAGGAAGTTTCATACCTTGGATAAGAAATCCAAGGTAATAGGGAGATTGACGAGGATGTCATATATCATATTGGAACGGGATGGATGAAATTGAGGCTTTGTATCCGGTATTTTGTGCGATAAGAATGTGCCGCCTAGATTTAAAGGTAAGTCCTACAGTGGTAGTTAGACTGACTATGTTATATAGGGCAAAATGTTAGCCAGTTAACAACTCACGTGTCTAAAAGATAAAAGTAGAAAAAATAAAGATACTGAGACAGATGTGCATGCATACCAAGAAAGATAAGAGTAAGAATGAAGTTATTGGGGACAAGGTTGGTGTGGCCTCCGAGGAGAACAAGTTGCGAGAAGTGAGGTTAAGTTGGTACATGCATGTGAAGAGAAAAGGCGCAGATGCCACCATGAGGAGGTGTGGGAGGTTGGACCTTGGTAGGCTTGAGGAGAGGTATAGGTATTCCTAAAAAATATTGGAGTGAGGTGATTAGGCAGGACATGGCGCAACTTCAGCTTGCTGAGGACACGATCCTTGATAGGAGGGTGTGGAGATCGAGGATTATGGTAGAGAGCTAGTGGGTAGTTGAGTTATTTCTTTGCCATACCAGTTGCACTAGTATTTAGTCTTGTATTTCTTTATTCGTAAAGTTATAATACTACATATTATTTCTTTCACTTAAGTTATCTTATTATATTCGTTGTTGTTACTATGTTTCTTTTTATTTTTCATTGAGCCGAGGATCTTTGAAAACAACATCTCTATCTCCACGAGGTAGGGGTAAGGTGTGCGTACACACTACCCTCTCTAGTTCCTACTTATGGGATTTCCTTGGATATATTATTGTTGATTTATTACTTTTATTTATAATGTGAAAAAGAAAATTAGCAACGAAATATAAATTCAATGGTAAATTTGATGTTAGTGATGACAATCTTGGTAGCTAAATGTTACCTAAAATAACCCTTTGAGGTGCTCTCCACTCTAGTTGATAAATGATATACTCCATATTTTAGGAGGTTTTGGTCTAGTACCTCTAGATTATGCTTAACATGTTTGTTTTCTTTCTAGTATATTTATCAACATTCAAGCTTCCACAGCTTGGTGACTTTTCAAAAGGAAAAAAAAGAATTATGATAACCGATATATTCCGCTTTAAGTTTTTCTTGATAACCTACGAAAACTGAAGAAATAATGGCGACGATCGAAGTGATATCTTCTGCTGTGTTTTAAACCTCTAATTAATCCTTAATAGAAGAGAAGATAATCCAAATTAAAGGACGACGTGTTCTAACTCGAGCCTTAACTTTTCAAGGATACTTGAATTTTCTTATATTGCCACAAATATTCTCCCTTGCTTTTAGCAAAAAAACTAATTGAATGTTCAATCAGGGTTAAATATGGTACATCACTGTTGGGCAGTCCACTCACTTATGCATGAGTGTTTCCTATTTAATTGACATTCAGGATAATAAAACTTGAATCACCATCAACTTCAACAACTTATTAAGAGAGATTAAAAAACTCATTATCTTGATCCTCAGCCATGAAAGAAAGAGAAGAGGAAGAAGAGAAGAGAAGGTGTTGTGTGATCCAAATACACTATTCATTCAGAGAATTTGGACAAAGATGTTGCAAACTGGTGAAAGAGCAAAGGGCCAGATTTTATATCCTTAAAAGATGTGTTATCATGCTTATTTGCTGGCAAGAATCCACTGACACTTAGATTCTTATTTTTTCTCGTGAAATTTCACGGACATTTGTGAGAGAGACGTTATACTATAAACTTTTATGATGCTTTATTTTCCCTCTTGATTCTATTCATCTTTCTTCCCTAATGGATGCACATTTTGGAGACCGCGGCTGTACTCAAAATATATACTATATGTTATGTAGTTGACGGGAATTCTTGTGATTTTACATTTAAGAAGCTAGTATCAATAGATGTCGAAGAAGGGATGAAACATTTTTAAATGTATATGTATACAAAATTTGCACAAAGAAATAGTGAGTGCAATGTATACTTTATAATTGCTGAGTTAAAGCCTTTATTATTTTTTGCTGAGTTGAAGTCTTAGAATCCCTAAAGTGACTCTCACTGAGTTGAAGTCTTCGAATCATAAAAAGAATATATGTTATGATAATACATATACAATATCAGTGTTACGCATGTATTTTGGAAGTTGTAAATAACTTTCAATCTTTAAGAACTGCATATTTTAAAACTTAGCTATTGTACAATTACATTATTCTGAATTTTTTATCTCGTAGAATGCTTCTTAAATTTAATCTCGCTATATATAATAAGTACTAGTAATTATATAGCACATGCATAATTATATAGCATGTACAGAAATACGTAGATGCATTTTAGTAGTCAATTATTGCTTAAAGCTATGGCCACCCATTTATGCAAATATATCTCTTTCTTTCAAAGTTTTTTTTTTCTTAATTTTTAATTTCAAGAGATAGTGCAACTTTGAAATTTGACGGGTTCTAATTGGCGAATGGTACTACAAGCTTTCACATTTTTGTTTTGAGTCATTTCATTGCCAGTAATGATACCAATTAAAGATCTTCCACGCACGATGAATAATTGACATGAGAACGAGACGTTTAATTATTAATTATTCTTAACGTTTTGTAATTCGCAATATAATATGCCTCTCAATTTACTTTGTTCTTTTCTTTTTTGAAACGTTTGGACAATACGATTTAATCTTTATGAAAATAATCCAAGTGTATATATATATATAGATATATTTGTAGAGAGAGAATATTACATAAAAATATGAAAATTTCAACTCTCTTCTGCTGATTTAACACTACGTTCATAGCAGAAGAGTGTTGATTTTTTCATATTTTTATGTAATATTCTCTAGTATTTTATTTATTTATAGTATATTATTATCTTTAACATGTGAGAATATTACATAAAAATATGAAAATTTCAACTCTCTTCTGCTGATTTAACACTCTTGATTGATGATTATGGCATGTATACTCTATCTAGTCAATTTATTGTACGATTTAGTCTACTCCATAAATTTAATGTACCTAAGTTATTTACAAGTTTATGATTTTAGAATGCACAAAAATTATGTACTTTCCCTGTCTCAATTGATATGATAGTGTTTAACTAAGTAAAAAAAGTTATATTTTTGAAATTTGTGGTCTAAAATCATATTAACAAAAAACAAGAAGAAGGAAAACAAATTGTGATAGGGCTAAAATTGTACTTCTGAAGGATTGAATATAAGTGACACAAGGGGAGTAGACAACATGAATTCATGGGATCATCGAGAAAGGATAGGAAGTCAAAAATAATTGTCTTTTCAAAACCTTTTTACTTAGAAAGTTTAATCTTCCCTCGTGCTGTTCTTTTCGTTTTCTCCCCAAACAACAAAAACGAAAAGATATTGCACTTTTATTCATCCACTTTATGATAACACATGCAAATTGAGGGGGGAAATTTCTTTAAAAAGGTTAGAACGTAATTAAATCCATCGTATTTAGAGCTTTGATTTGTATTCAAATATGGCTAGCGCTACCCAATTAATGATTTTCTTTCATCAGTTGCTCCTTTGCTCTCCATATAATAGGGAAGAAACTACTCCTAATATTAGTGAACGAGTTTAATCTCTGTAAATTGAGAATGTATAATAAAATATTTACACAATCAGGTTACTTATAAGATAATTATAATTAATAAAGTAATCTTTATGATAAGTGTTAAACTAGTAATTTAATTAAAAAGGTAACTAACCTATAGATTAAAATACAACGATAATGTTAAAATAATAAGATTTTACCCGCACAATGTGTTTACACCAAAATAAATAATTTGATTTTAAGAGTCACAAATTAACGTGAAATTACATATCACTTATCCATAGTTTAGTGATAAATATTTATATAAATTATACAGAATCTTATAATTATTTATTTGGTATAAACATCTGGTTATGATAAGTTCTTTCCCTCCAATTTGTTTTCTTGTAAGAGTAAATATATTATGGTTACACTTTTATTATAATAGGAAATTATTTTATCATTTAAAGCCATAATAACACATAAGGTTGTAAAAAGAAAACCGATAAATTGCGCCAAACCGGAAGGAAAATAAATCGATTGTGGTTTGATTTTATTTGGTTTGGTATTGGAAACAAAATTCGACCATAATTGGTTTGTGATATTTGGCCAAAATATTATATTTTTAGTATATTACTCGCTCTATATTTTGTTGGTTTAGTAATTAATTGTGCGATAATTAAACAAAATTACGTTGTTTTATGTGCAGGAGCATCAGAAGAAAGAATTGAATGAAAGTTGCACGAAAAGAGGACGGAAATACAAGAAAAGAGTACAAAATACCAAGGACCCAAGCGTGGCTACAAGCCAAGCATAGCCAGCTTTATAGCCTGCTTTACCGTGCTACAGGCCAAGTGTGATGACCCAAAAAGTCATCTTATGTTTCAGAACTCGAATCTGCGCTCTTAAGCCTTAAAAATCTCATTTTTATCTCTTCGATTTACGTGCGCAGTCCGGGCAGGTTTCCGAAAAACTTTTATGTTGAAAACTAATGAAAATAAGAATTTCTGCCTTAAAAGTTGATTTTAGTTGATTTCGATCAACATGTTTGGTAAACGGGCCCGGATCTGTATTTTGACGGTCTCGATGGGTCCGTATCGAATTATGGACCTAGGCGTATGCCCGGAATCGAATTCGGAGGTCCCTACCTCAAGTTATGAATTTTTGATGAAAATTAAAAGTTTGAAAATTATTTGTGTTTAAGAATTGATTGATGTTTGGCATTGTTAGTATCGGGTCCGTATTGGATTCCGGAGCCCGGTACAGGTTCGTTATGATATTTAAGACTTGTCTGTGAAATTTGGTGAGAAACAGAGTTGATTTGACGTGATTCGGACGTCCAGTTGAGAAGATATGAACTTTAAAGTGTTCTTGAGAATTTCATTTGATTTGGTACTAAATTTAGAGTTCTAGGTGTTATTTTGGCAATTTGATCGCGCGAGCAAGTTCGTATGATGTTTTTAGACTTGTGTGCATGTTGGGTTTGGAGCCGCAAGGGCTCGGGTGAGTTTCGGATAGGCCACGAGATATTTTAAATTTTGAAAATCTGGTATTTTGCTGCAGCAAGTGTTCTGGCATGTCCTTCTTCGCGTTCGCGAAGGTACTCTCGCGAACGCGAAGAGTAAACTAGGCAGCTGAAGATTTCTTCTTCGCGAACGCGAAGGCTTGGTCGTGAACGCGAAGCGAAGGGGGAGTTACCCTTCATTAACACGGCAAGCCCATCGCGAACACGTAGTGTTAGGCACTGGGGAGGGGCAGACAACTTTTTCTTCATCGCGAACGCGAACAATGACCGCGAATGCGAAGACCAGGGAAGGGTAGCCTACGCGAACGTGAGCACTGTCTCCCGAACGCGAAGACCAGGGAGGGGTAGCCTACGCGAACGCGAGCACTGTCTCGCGAACGCGAAGGCTTGGCAGCCCATACACTTCGCGAACGCGATGAACACTGTCGCCCAGCACTTAACAGAACCCAAAAATTGGATTTTTTTTCAAAAACTCATTTTTCTTAAACATCAAACGATGAGAGGCAATATTTCAAGAGTCATTTCTTTCACACATTGTTGGTAAGTAATTCTAAACTATTTTCTTTCAATTACCCATTACATTTCTTGAATTTTCAACCTAAAATCTAGAGATTTCATGGTAGAATTAGGGGTTAGGGTAGAAACTAGGAATTTCAGGAATTTGGGGATTTAGACCTCAATTGGAGGTCGAATTCTAAAAGTAATTATATATTCGGGCTCGGGGATGAATAGGCAAATGGATTTTGGTCCGAACCTCGGGTTTTGACCAAGCGGGCCCGGGGTCGATTTTTCGACTTTTGGAGGAAATTTTAGAAAATTTAATTTATGAAATATAATTGATTCCTTTAGCAATATTTGATATTATTGAGTCATTTTTGAATAGATACGAGTGGTTTGGAGGTAAATTTCAAAGAAAAAGCTGTGATTGAGAATTAAGTGGCCTTTGGAGCAAGATAAGTATTGTGTCTAACCCTGACTTGAGGGAATTAGGAACCTTAGATTATTTGCTAAGTGAAATTCATGTGAGCGGCGTATATATGAGGTGACGAGTACTTATGCGTCGCCAATTTACCTATTTTTTTTCATGTTTCTTCCGCTTTCTTATATTGTCTCTTCCTATGCCTAATTGCTACAAGCTTATACTAGTGTTGTTAAATTGATCGTCATTATCATGTTTACGAATTTTCTGTTGGTAATCGAGTATTTATTTAAAAGTTGAGATTTATATTGTGCAACCAAATGTTGAAGTAAGGTCTGTACTTGTTATTCTATCTCCCTCTATTATTTATGCATTGCATTATGGTACGGGAGAGTGTTAATGCACGAAGGGTGATGCCGTGCCTTATTGTGAGTGTTAATGCACGAAGGGTGATGCCGTACCATATTGTGAGCGTTAATGCACGAAGAGTGATGCCATGCCATGATATGAGAGTTAATGCACGAAGGGTGATGTCGTGCCGTTTCTATTAATATTATGGTGAGATTAAGAGTAAAAGCACGAAGGGTGATGCCGTGCATTTTTTCTTACTGTATTCACTATTCCTGTTGATTCATGGTATATTGACTGCTCCGGTGATCATTCTGTTGTAGTTCTTTATATTGTATTCCCCTCAGTATGTTCCCCTCCCGACATTTCCTGTTTAGTCCTTCATTTCTGTTATTTGCATATATACTGTTAAATTGTACAGGTTGATTTGTAGGTGCCTTGCCTTAGCCTCGTCACTACTTCATCGAGGTTAGGATCGACACTTACCAGTACATGGGGTCGGTTGTACTGATGCTGCACTCTGCACTTTCTGTACAAATTTTGATACCGGCTAAGGTTGATCGAGATTTGCTACTGGTTCACTGTCCGGAGACTCAAGGTAGATCTGTCGGCGTTCACAGACCTTGAAGTCCCCATCTATCTTTTATGTCCTATTATTTTCTTTCATTTAGACAGTTGTATTTCTTTCAGACTATTACTTGTAGTAACTTCTAGAATGCTCGTGAATTGTGACTCCATATCCGAGTGGTAGTAATTAATATAATTTTTATGATATTTCGCACTTATTATATTTTATCTTAGTTAATTATTGTTAATTAATGAATGAAAATAAGGAATTGGTTTAATAATTATCTTACGTTTGCTTGCCTAGAAGTGAAATGTTAGGCGCCATCACGGTCCCGTCGATGGGGAATTTCGGGTCGTGACTGTTGGTATCAGAGCACTAGGTTGCCTAGGTCTCACGATTCATGAGCAAGCTTAGTACAGTCTGGAGGATTGGTACAGAGATGTCTGTGCTTATCTTCCAGAGGCTATGAAGTTAGGAACAAGTTTCACTTCTTTTCTTCTCTATCGTGCGATTTTGCTTTCTCAATGCTGATTGAACTCTTCAACTCTTATTCTCTCGTAGATGGCGAGAACACGTACCGCTTCCTCAGCTGAGCAGTATCCAGAGCCTCCAGTGGCAGCTCTTACGTGGGGCAGAAGTCGAGGTTGATGCCGTGAGAGAGGCCGAGGCAGGGGCGGGACTCAGCCTAGGGCCCGAGCAGCAGCCCCAGCAGTGGAGCCTCAGATAGAGCTTGATGAGAAGGTTCCAGCCCAGACTGTTCCTGCCGGACCAGCTCAGGTTTCGTAGGGGTTCATTGCCACCCTAGTACTTCAGGAAGCTTTGGTCCGTTTGGTGGGCCTTATGGAGAGTGTGGCCCAGACTGACGCATTTCCCATGGCACAAGGGTCTCTCGGGATGGAAGAGGAGCTCGGACTCCCACCACTCCCGCTCTGGAACAGATAGCTCCCCAGTATCAGGCTCCAGCAGCTCAGCCAGTCAGATTAGTTCAGCCGGTTATTGCGGCACAGGTCGGAGATGGGCCAGTTATGTCTTCTGAGGCTTTATGGAGACTGGACAGGTTTACCAAGCTATTTCCTGTTCACTTTAGTGGTGCTCCTTCAGAGGACCCCCAGGAGTATCTTGACAGCTGTCACGAGGTTCTACGAAACATGGGTATAGTGGAGACCAATGAGGTCGATTTTGATGCATTTCAAATGACTGATCCCGTCAAGAAATTGTGGAGAGATTACTTGTTGACCTGACCAGCTAGGTCGCCTGCTCTTACTCAGGACCAGTTCTCTTAGCTCTTCATAGAGAAGTTTCTGCCTATCACATTGAGAGAGGAGCGTCGCCGTCAGTTTGAGCGTCTTCAGCAGGGCAGTATGACTGTTACTCAGTATGAGACCCGTTTTGTGGATTTGGTCCATCATGTTATTCTTTTTCTTCCCACCGAGAGAGAGAGGGTGAGGACGTTTATTGATGGACTTGCTCAGCCTATCAGATTGCAGATGGCTAAGGAGACTGGGAGTGAGATTTCTTTTCAGGCGGCTGCTAATGTTGCTAGACGAGTCAAAATGGTTCTTAATCAGGGAGGTTAGGGGCATGACAAGAGGCCTCGTCATTCAGGTGAGTTCAGCGGTGCCTCATCTAGATGCAGGAGTACTTTTGGTAGAGGCCATCCTCCCTGGCCATTTTATTCAGCACTTCAGGCAACCCATGGTGCCTCAGGTGGTCGTGGCCCTCAAATGCATTATTTCGACCAGCTAGCCTACGGTGCACCACCAGCTCCTATTAGTGCACCTCCACTCCAGAGTTATCAGGGTGATTATTCGGGTCGACAAGTTCAGGGTCAGCAGTCATAGCAGCTAGGTTATGTTATACTTGTGGTGATCCGAGGCACATTGCTAGATTTTGCCCTCGGGCAACGGGAAGCTCACAGCAGCAGAGTTCTCGTGCCATGGTTCCGGCACCAGCTGCTGCACCACCTGCTCAGCCAGCTAGAGGCATGGGTCAGACAGCCAGAGGTAGAGGCCAGACTGTTAAAGGTGGAGGTCAGGCTGTTAGAGGTGGAGACCAGCCAGTTAGAGGCCATCCCAGGGACATAGTTCAGGCTGGTGGGGCCCAGCCCTGGTGTTATGCCTTCCCATCCAGGCCTGAGGCCGAGTCATCTTACGTTGTTATCACAGGTACAGTTTCAGTTTGCAGTAGAGATGCTTCAGTCCTATTTGATCCAGGATCTACTTACTCATATGTGTCATCCTCTTTTGATTCCTATTTGGTTATGCCACATGATTCTTTGAGTGCTCCTGTGTATGTGTCCATACTAGTGGGAGATGCTATCGTTGTAGACCGTGTTTATCGTTCGTGTATGGTCACCATTGGGAGTCTTGAGACTCGTGTAGATCTTCTACTTCTTGACTTGGTTGATTTTGATGTCATGCTAGGTATGGATTGGCTGTCACTTTATCATGCTATATTAGATTGTCACGCCAAGACGATGACCTTAGCCTTGCAGGGGTTTCCTAGATTAGAATGGAGAGGCAATCTTGGCCATTCTGCAAGCAAGATTATCTCTTATGTGAAGGCTCGGCATATGGTCGAGAAGGGGTGTCTAGCTTATTTGGATTATGCCCTCGATTCTAGTGCGGAGGTTCCTTCCATAGATTCGGTACCGGTTGTTCGTGAGTTTCCAGAGGTATTTCCTGCAGACCTGCCAGGGATGCCACCCGACAGGGATATTGATGTCTGCATTGATTTGGCTCCGGGCACTCAGCCTATTTCCATTCTACCATATCGCATGGCCCCGCCAGAGTTGAAAGAATTGAAGGAACAGTTGCAAGATTTTCATGATAAGGGCTTCATTAGACCTAGTGTCTCGCCCTAGGCTGCACCGGTGTTGTTTGTGAAGAAGAAAGATGGATCGATGAGAATGTGTATAGATTATCGGCAGTTGAACAAAGTCACCGTCAAGAACAAGTATCCATTGTCGAGGATTGATGATTTATTTGATCAGCTTCAGGGTGCCAAGGTATTTTCAAAGATTGATTAGAGATCTGGCTACCATCAGTTGAGGATTAGGGCATCCGATGTTCCTAAGACAGCTTTTCGGACTCGGTATGGGCATTATGAGTTTCTAGTGATGTCATTTGGGCTGACAAATGCCCCAGCAACATTTATGGATTTGATGAACCGGGTGTTCAAACCCTACTTGGATTTCTTTGTGGTATGTTTATTGATGATATCTTGATCTACTCCCATAGTCGAGAGGAGCATGAGCAGCACCTTCGGATCGTTCTTCAGACTCTGAAAGACAGCCAGTTATATTCTAAATTCTCAAAATGCGAGTTTTGGTTGAGTTCGGTTGCTTTCTTGGGTCATATTGTATCAGCAGAGGGTATTCAGGTGGATCCTAAGAAGATTGAGGCAGTCCAGAACTAGCCTAGACCCACATCAGCTACAGAGATCCGTAGTTTCCTGGGTTTGGCGGGCTATTACCGTCGATTTGTGGAGAGGTTTTCATCCATAGCAGTCCCGTTGACCAGATTAACCCATAAGGGTGCCCCGTTCAGGTGGTCAGACGAGTGTGAAGCGAGCTTTCAAAAGCTCAAGACTACTTTGACCACGGCACCGGTATTGGTGTTACCCACAAGTTCAGGATCTTATACAGTATATTATGACGCATCTCTTATTGGTCTGGGTGCGGTATTGATGCAGGATGGCAAGGTTATTGCTGTGACAGCTGAAGGTTCACGAGAAGAATTACCTTGTTCATGATCTAGAGCTGGCAACCATTGTTCACGCGCTGAAGATTTGGAGGCACTATCTTTATGGCGTGCCATATGAGGTATTCACTGATCATCGAAGCTTGCAGTATTTGTTCAAGCAGAAGGAACTAAATTTGAGGCAGAGAATGTGGTTGGAGCTATTGAAAGACTATGATATCACCATATTATATCATCCCGGGAAGGCCAATGTGGTGGCAGATGCTTTGAGTAGAAAATCAGCTAGTATGGGTAGCCTTGCATATATTCCAGTGGGTGAGAGACCGCTTGCATTGGATGTTCAGGCCTTGGCCAACCAGCTCGTGAGGTTAGATGGTTCTGAGCCCAGTTGTGTTCTAGCTTGTACAGTTACACGGTCTTCTTTGTTTGAACGCATCAGAGATTGGCAGGATGACAATCCTTATTTATTTGTCCTTAGAGACACAGTGCGGCACGGTGGTGCCAAGCAGGTTACTGTTGGAGATGACGGAGTTTTGAGGATGTAGGGTCGTATTTGTGTGCCTAATATGGATGGACTTCGTGAGTTGATTCTTGAGGAGTCCCGCAGTTCACAATATTCTATTCATCCGAGCGCCGCCAAGATGTATCAGGACTTGAGGCAACATTATTGGTCGAGGCGAATAAAGGACATAGTTTCCTATGTAGCTTGGTGCCTAAATTGCCAACAGGTAAAATGTGAGCATTAGAGACCTGGTGGTTTACTTCATAGGTTAGATTTTAATGAGTGGAAGTGGGAGCGTATCACTATGGATTTTGTTGTTGGACTCCTACGGACTCAGAGGAAGTTCGATGCAGTTTGGGTTATTGTGGACAGGCTGACTAAGTCAACGCATTTCATTCCTGTGGCAGTTACCTATTCCTCGGAGCTGTTGGCAGAGATTTACATCCGGGAGATCGTCCTCACGGCGTGCCCATGTCTATTATATCTGACCGAGGTACGCAGTTCACCTTGCACTTTTGGAGGGCAGTTCAGTGTGAGTTAGGTACGCGGGTTGAGTTGAGCACAATATTTCATCCTCATACGGACGGGCAGTCCGAGCGTACTATTCAGATCTTGGAGGATATGCTCTGCGCTTGTGTTATAGACTATGGAGGATCATGGGATCGGTTCTTGCCCCTTGCAGAGTTCGCCTACAACAACAGCTATCAGTCGAGCATTTAGATGGCTCCCTATGAGGCATTATATGGTAGGCGGTGTCGGTCACCAGTTGGGTGATTCGAACTGGGAGAGGCTCGGTTGTTGGGCACAGACTTAGTATAGGATGCCTTGGATAAGGTCAAGATTATTCAGGATCGACTTCGCATAGCTTAGTCCAACCAGAAGAGTTATGCTAACCGTAGAGTTTGTGATGTTGCATTCATGGTCGGAGAGAGAGTGTTACTTCGGATATCACCCATGAAAGGTGTAATGAGTTTCAGAAAGAAGGGCAAGTTGAGCCCTAGCTATATCGGACCTTTTGAGATTCCGGAGAGAGTGGGAGAGGTGGCTTACAGGCTTGCGTTACCCCCTAGTTTAGCAGTTGTTCATTCGATAATCCATGTGTCCATGCTTCGAAAGTATCACGGCGATCCGTCCCATATGTTAGATTTCAGCTCTGTCCAGTTGGACAAGGATTTAACTTATGAGGAGG
This sequence comes from Nicotiana otophora, assembly GCA_000715115.1. Taxonomy (NCBI): domain Eukaryota; kingdom Viridiplantae; phylum Streptophyta; class Magnoliopsida; order Solanales; family Solanaceae; genus Nicotiana; species Nicotiana otophora. The sequence goes on along the minus strand of AWOL01S0021788.1, from coordinate 67,600 downwards.
AGCCGGTGGCAATTCTAGCCCGGCAAGTTCGCCAGTTGAGATCAAAGAGTTACCCTTCAGTTCGAGTGCAGTGGAGTGGTCAGCCTATTGAGGCAGCTACTTGGGAGACCGAGTCCGATATGCGGAGTAGATATCGCCTCCTTTTCACCAGCCCAAGTACTTTTCTATGTCCGTTCAAGGACGAACGGTTGTTTTAGAGGTAGAGATTGTGATGACCCAAAAGGTCATCTTATGTTTCAGAACTCGAATTTGCGCTCTTAAGCCTTAAAAATCTCATTTTTACCCTCTTCTATTTGCGTGCACAGTCCGGGCAGGTTTCCGGAAAGCTTTTATGTTGAAAACTAATGAAAATAAGAATTTTTGCCTTAAAAGTTGATTTTAGTTAACTTCGGTCAATATTTTTGGTAAACAGGCCCGGATCTGTGTTTTGACGGTCCCGATGAGTCCGTATCGAATTATGGGACCTGGGCGTATGCCCAGAATCAAATTCGGAGGTCCCTAGCTCAAGTTATGAATTCTTTATAAAAATTAAAAGTTTGGAAATTATTTGTGTCTAAAAATTGATTGATGTTTGGCATTGTTAGTATCGGGTCCGTATTTTGGTTCCGGAGCCCGGTACAAGTTTGTTATGATATTTAAGACTTGTCTGTAAAATTTGGTGAGAAACAGAGTTGATTTGACGTGATTCGGACGTCCAGTTGAGAATATGTGAACTTTAAAGTGTTCTTGAGAATTTCATTTGATTTGGTGCTAAATTTAGAGTTCTAAGTATTATTTTGGCGATTTGATCGTGCGAGCAAGTTCGTATGATGTTTTTAGACTTGTGTGCATGTTGGGTTTGGAGTCCTGAGGGCTCGGGTGAGTTTCGGATAGGCCACTAGATGTTTTGGACTTTGAAAATCTGGTATTTTGCTGCAGCATGTGTTCTGGCATGTCCTTCTTCGCGTTCGCGAAGGTACTCTCGCGAACGCGAAGAGTAAACTGGGCAGCTGAGGATTTCTTCTTCACGAACGCGAAGGCTTGGTCGCGAACGCAAAGCGATGGAGGCGTTACCCTTCGCAAACGCGACAAGCCCATCGCGAACGTGTAGTGTTAGGCACTGGTGAGGGGCAGACAACATTTTCTTCATCGCGAACGTGAACAATGACTCGCGAACGCGAAGACCAGGGAAGGGTAGCCTACGCGAACGCGAGCACTGTCTCGCGAATGCGAAGACCAGGGAAGGGTATGCTATGCGAATACGAGCACTGTCTCGCGAAAGCGAAGGCTTGGAAACCCATACACTTCGCGAACTCGATGAACACTGTCGCCCAGCACTTAACAGAACCCAAAAACGGGATTTTTGCCAAAACCTCATTTTTCTCAAAAACCAAACGGTGAGAGGAGATTTTCCAAGAGTCATTTCTTCCCCAAATTGTTGGTAAGTTATTCTAAACCATTGGCTTTCAATTACTTATTACATTTCTTGAATTATCAACCTAAAATCTAGTGTTTTCATGGTAGAATTAGGGGTTAGGGTAGAAACTAGGGATTTCGGGAATTTGGGGATGTAGACCTCAATTTGAGGTCGGATTCCAAAACCGATTATATATTCGGGCTCGGGGATGAATGGGTAAATGAATTTTGATCCGAACCTCGGGTTTTGACTAAGCGGGCCCGGGGTCGATTTTTCGACTTTTGGAGGAAAATTTGAAAAATTTAATTTATGCAATATAATTGATTCCTTTAGAAATATTTGATATTATTGAGTCATTTTTGAATAGATACGAGTGGTTTGGAGGTGAATTCCAAAGAAAAGGTTGTGATTGAGAATTAAGTGGCCTTCGAAGCGAGGTAAGTGTTGTGTCTAACCCTGACTTGGGGGAATTAGGAACCTTAGATTATTTGCTAAGTGAAATTCATCTGAGCGGTGTATATATGAGGTGACGAGTACTTATGCGCCGCCAATTTACCTGTTTTTCCATGTTTCTTCCATTTTCTTATATTGTCTCTTCCATTGCCTAATTGCTACATGTTTATACTAGTGTTGTTATATTGATCGTCATTATCATGTTGTGAGTGTTAATGCACGAAGAGTGATATCGTGCCATATTGTGAGTGTTAATGCACGAAGGATGATGTTGTGCTATATTGTGAGTGTTAATGCACGAAGGGTGATGTCGTGCCATTTTGTGAGTGTTAATGCATGAAGGGTGATGTCGTGCCATGATATGAGAGTTAATGCACGAAGGGTGATGTCGTGTCATTTCTATTAATTTTATGGTGAGAATTAGAGTAAAAGCACGAAGGGTGATGCCGTGCATTTTTCCTTATTGTATTCACTATTCCTGTTGATTCATGGTATATTGACTGCTGCGGTGATCATTCTGTTGTAGTTTTTTATCTTGTATTCCCCTCAGTATGTTCCCCTCCCGACATTTCCTGTTTAGTCCTTCATTTCTGTTTTTTGCATATACACTGTTAAATTGTATAGGTTGATTTGTAGGTGCCTTGCCCTAGCCTCGTCACTACTTCGTCGAGGTTAGGCTCGATACTTACCAGTACATGTGGTCGGTTGTAATGATGTTGCACTCTGCACTTTCTGTGCAGAGTTTGATACCGACTCAGGTTGATTGAGATTTTCTACTGGTCCGTTGTCTGGAGACTCAAGGTAGATCTGTCAGCGTTCCCAGACCTTAAAGTTCCCGACTATCTTTTATGTCCTACTGTTGTTTTTTATTCAGACAATTGTATTTCTTTCAGACTATTACTTGTATTAAATTCTAGAATGCTCATGAATTGTGACTCCAGATCCGGGTGGTAGTAATTAATATAGTTTTTATGATATTTCGCACTTATTATATTTTATCTTAGTTAATTATTGTTAATTACTGAATGGAAATAAGGAATTGGTTTAATAATTCTCTAACGTTGGCTTGCCTAGCAAGTGAAATGTTAGGCGCCATCACGGTCCCATCGGTGGGCAATTCCGGGTCTTGACACCAAGCATAGCCAGCTTTATAGCCTACTTTACTGTGCTACAGTCCAAGCATAGCCAGCTCTATAGACAGCTTGACCGCGCTATAGGCCAGGCGTAGCCAACTCTGTAGTTAGGCTGACCGTGCTATAAGTCTGGCCTCGCGCGGTCTATAGCCCGGTGATTGCGGGTTAAAAGACTCCAACCCGGATTTGGACTCAAGAACTTCGGCCCTAACATATAAATACTCCCTAAATGAGTTGAGAAAGGGTTGGACGCTATTTTGGAGAAGAAAAAGGCTACAGAACACTGTGGAGCAAGAATCAAACTAATATTCCCTCCGTTTATCTCTTTACCTTGTAGTTTATTGTCTTTGAAAATCATGATGATTGTTGATACATTTATGAGTAGCTAAACTCTTTCATCTAGGGTTTGATGGAACCTATGGAAGGATGATATTTCACTACGTTTAATATAAATTTGTTGTTGATCTTTATCTACTTGTTCAACTATATTTTGTTGTTGTTGATTGAATAGCTTTCAATTAACTGTGCCTATTTAATGTGTATATTGCTCGAGAGAGAATACACATTTAGATAGTTGTTAAATAGCACTACTCCTAACGTATTTGAGAGATCAATACTGAGGGTTTAACGGCGGGATTAGAGATAACGAAGCCTTGGTGCAATTGTAGTGAGCGGTGAATTAGTGACAGCTAGGTAGTTCGAGAGAATACGTCTAGTAAATTGTGGTAGTTTCTCGAGAGAGAGCTACGACACTTAAAGTACTCACGATCGGTAGAGAATACTTCGGCGAATTTATATGAAACATGGCGAGCGAGATTCCGATAATAGGGGAAATCATAACCCTAGACTTGTCCAATTCTTGTCTACAATATTTGCTCTGTTAGTTAGAAATTACTCCATTTTAATTACTTTGCTCTTAGTTAGTAAACATTCAAATCGTTATTTAATATTTCTGAAGGTTGATTGCTTGAATTCATGCGAAACTAGTGGTTGTAATTAGTAGGTTAATTCCCTGTTGGATTCGACTCTGAACTTGTAAACCAGATTATATTTGCAACGACTGCTAGACCTCTTAGGAAGCATAATTGGGCATGATCAAATTTTGGCGCCGTTACCAGGGAATTAGCGGTGTTATTAATTACGGCTAAAAGAATTGTTAGAACTCTTAGTTTAGTCAGCTTTCTCGACTTGAAATTCATTATATTGAAACTCTAATGTTTGTAGTCTTGTGTATTACAGGTGTATGCCTAGGAACTCCTCAAGAGTTGGTGAATTGTAAAAAGCTTTACCGGACCCTGAGAAATCTTTCAGGGCACTAAAACTTGCAAACAAGAAAGACAAACGACAATATATACATAATAGAACGAATCAAACTAGACATGGGTGACGTAATAGACAACCAAAACAACAGAAACAATGTGAATGACCCGAACAATCAGGGTGTGGCACCTCTTGTGCTAGAAGCAACCTTGTATGATTGGGCACAACCCACTGCTGAAAAACTAGCAACCACAATTGCATTCCCTTCAATACAAGCGGAACCATTTCAAATTACAAACAATATGTTACATTTGTTGCAGAACAAGGGACTGTTCTCATGGTCTTACATTGAAGATCCACAGCAGCATCTGAAATTGTTTTTGTTGATTTGTGTCACGCAAAGGCAACCAAATGTGACACTGGAAGCAATAGGACTTTTGTTGTTTCCATCCTCAGTGATGGGAGAGGCTCAGACTTGGCTCAATTCGCTCCCCATAAACTCCATCAATTAGTCAAGCAGTTTTTGAACAAATTCTACCCACCTAATAAGACTGCCAAGCAAGTTGATGAGATATTGAGCATCAGGCAGAAACTAGTTGAAATACTGCAAGAAACGTGGAAGAGGTTCAAGGGGATGTTGGTCGAGTGTCCACACTATGACATTCTTGATCAGATGTTGGGCAAAGGTTCTATATGGGATTGGCAGATATCTTGAAGGCCAATGTTGATGCTTCAATAGGTGGAGCATTTTTGAGAAAATCATTCAGAGAATGTAAGGTCTTAATTGATCAAATGGTTGTTCACTCAGTAGCTCTAGACCCAAACAACACCATAGCTGAGCATATGGCCACTCTGATGACGCAAATGAGTATCCTCACTAAAACGATTGATGAGTCGGGCCAAAAGTAGGTGCACATAGTTGACACAACAAATGGAGGATTATGCACATCATGCATTAATCAACCATATGTGTGCTCGTGGAGTGGTGAAAGTGAAAATCAGAACTATCAAGAGAATATGAACTATGTGGGCAACTACGGAGGCCAGAGGCAAGGTGGTCAGAATTGGGGGCAGCAGAATTAGCAGTATAGACCAGCACAACAGCAGTACAATAACAACAACAATCCTGGGGCTATGCAACCACAGAGTCAAGTCGTGCCTTACCAAAGGCAACCGGGATACAATCAGCAAAATCGGTAGCTAGCTTATCAACAGCCTCAACAACAACAGATAGTAAGACAAGATGATGGGTTGACTGAAATTAAAGGAATGCTGCAACAACTGATTGGGTCCAATGTAAAAATGCAAGAGAAGGTTGAAGCACATGACTCAAGGATAAAAGGCATTGAGATTAAATTAGGGAAGATATCTATGGCTCTAAATAATCGTCCCCAAGGGACATTACCTGTGAACACACATGTTAATCCGAAAGAGCATGGCCCGAAGCAGTTGATGGCGGTGAGTCTGAGAAATAGTAGACATCTTGATCTAGAGCAAGAAATTGCTCGCAAAAACTAACCAATTGAGATACTTGTGCCGGTACCAATTGAGGTAGATGAGTCAACTGATCTAACATAAGTAAGAGTGCAGCCAGCTCTGGAGGAACTAAGCAAAGAGAAAGAGGTTGCAAAGGAGACTGAGAAAGTGCAAGAGAAGGCATTAGAAAAAGTGCCTGAGTAGGATCTAACTCAAGTCACAGGAAAGAAGCGACCGCCAGCACCCTTCCCGCAGAGGTTGGCCAAATATCAGAAGGATGAGCAAATAAGAAATTCATGGAGATGTTGAAGTAGATTCAGGTGAACATTCCATTGATTGATGTCTTGGGTGAGATTCCCGGTTATACAAAAATAATGAAGGACTTGATGTCTCAAAAGTTCGACTTTTAAGACTTGGAAACTGTGACACTGACTCAGACCTGCAGCGCTGTCATGATAAGACCTATAGCTGAGAAGCTATCCGACCCAGGGAGTTTCACAATTCTGTGCACCATAGGCAGTTATGCTTTTGTTAAAGCATTGTGTGTTTTGGGGGCGAGCATAAACTTGATGCCCTTGTCTATCTATAAAAGGTTAGGCATTGAAAGGGCACAACCCACATCCATGTTACTATAACTAGCCGACCAAATGGTGAATAGGCCATCAGGTATACTTGATGATGTACTTGTGCAGGTTGGAAAGTTTGTGTTTCTTGCAGATTTTGTCATTTTATACTGCCAGGTTGATGAAGAGATTCCCATAATTTGGGAAGGCCATTCTTGGCTACAGGGAGAGCTTTGATTTATTGTGAAATCGGGGAGCTAAAAATGAGACTGAATGATGAAGAAATAACGTTCAATGTGCAGAAGTCTATGCGGAAAACCAGTGAGTTTTCTAATCGCTCTTCGATCGAAGCTGTGGATATGATTCTAGAGGAGGAAGATGAGGCACTGAATGCAAAATACCGCCTAGCAGCCTGCCTGATGAACTTAAAAGAGGTAGATGGTGAGGACTTAGTGGAGTGGGTTTTGGCTCTTGAAGGCCAAGGGTACTAGAAAAGAGAGCTCAAATTCTAGCCTTTACACGTAAAAGAAAGAAAGACCCCTCCATCTAAGCCATCAATTAAAGAGCCACCACAGTTGGAGCTAAAACTGTTACCGACTCACCTCAGGTATGCTTTCTTAGGACATAGTTCGACATTACTTGTTATTATCTCATATGTTCTGTTAGATGTGCAGGTAGAACATCTTTTGTAGGTTTTGAAGGAGTGCAAAACTGCAATTGGATGGACCATTACAGACATAAAGGGTATCAGCCTAACATTTTGTATGCATAAGATTCTATTGGAAGATGGGCACAAACCTTCCAGAGAACATCAAAGAAGGAGGAACCCCAACATGATAGAAGTGGTGAAGAAATAAGTGATCAAGTGGTTAGATGCGGGAATCATCTTCCCCATCTCTGACAGCAAATGGGCCAGCCCAGTTCAGTGTGTGTCAAAGAAGGGTGGAATGACTGTAGTGCAAAATGAGAACAACTAGTTGATCTCAACAAGAACAGTCAGGAGATGGTGAATCTGTATGGATTACATAAGATTGAACAAGGCCACCCGAAAAGACCATTTTCCGCTGTCGTTCATTGATAAAATGTTAGATAGATTGGCGGGAGGTCCCACTTCTGCTTCCTGGATGGATACTCGAGGTATAACTAGATCTCTATTACCTCGGAAGATAGAGAGAAAACGTCATTCACCTGTCCGTATATCATCTATGCCTTTTGGAGAATGCCATTTGTCCTATGCAATGCACCCGCCACATTCCAAATGTGCATCAGTTTTCTTGAGGGACTAAAGTCTAACTAAAAACACAAAAAAGAAAAAAAAATTGAAAGACAGAAAAAATCCAAAAATAGTTTATTTTATTCTTTTAAGTAGTAATAATCACTCGTGGTTTTTCTTTGTGCCTCAGTTCGTTTTCACGGGATGTAGTTGAATTGGGTTGTAGTTTATTTTTTAATCTTATGAGTAGAGTAGGATTTAGGGAATAAAAGGATGGGAAGAATGAGATTTGCTATATTTTGAAAATGCTTATGATGCCTTGTTGAGTAGATAACATATTTATTGATGCCCATATCTCGTTTTATTGGCTTGTATCACTTTGTGCTTAATTCTTAATATTTTGTGGCTCCGTGAATACTTGTAATTTTTTGATAATCGGAATAGAACCGTCCTTAATGAGTCATGTGCCATGTGTGGTGAGAAATTACATAGTCCATGTCATTGCATTAGAGTCTAGAACTTACCCGGCATGTGAGTTGAAGCGAAATTTTAGATTTTGCTTGGTTTGAAAAATGATATTAGGCTTTCTTTGATTTTTGTTTTTTAGCTTAATGCTTACCACAAATAAAAACCATCCCTAGTCAACCATTTTGATCACTTTTATTTGGAAACAACATTACAAGCCTATACCCCTTTGTTCTTAATTATCATTGTTTTGATTCTTTTACCTCTTAAAGCACTTTAATTGTAAAATGAGCGCTAGAAGAAGTAAGGAGGAAACTTGGGTGGCTTTTGAGTGGAACAAATGAAAGAAAAAAAGGTGCACTTGCATTGTAAGGAATACACCACTAGCAGGAATGGTAGGGAAAAAAAAGTATTGTTGAAAAAACAATATAGCAAAGGAAAATAAGAATATCTTGTCCTTGCTAGTGGATATGAATTAAAATAGTGCTTAAAGAAAGAAAAACTATTTTTGGGATTTGAAGTTGTGTTGAAGAAAAATGCGCTTAAAATTAATTTTGTAATGTGTTAAAGTGCTTAGGAGGGTTAGTCACTATTTCTAAATTTATCCTACCTGTCCCTTAACCTACATTACAACCATGAAAAAGTCCTAATTGATTTTAGATTGAGCAAGCCTACATTAATAGAGGTTTACATAATGGACAAACCTATGGTACTTTGTGTATGCATGTGACTTCTTTGTGAGAGTGAGGAATTTCTTTGATTTATCTGAGTCCTTAAAATATATTTGAGCATTTGATTCGAGTGTGTGGATTCGACTTACTCTTTTGTTCTTGTTGTGAGGGCACATGATTTCGCAAGGGATAGGTGACGTTATTAGATGTCTCTATGATGTTAAATGTTCAATCCATGAATGCATTGTGATACTGAGTCGGTTTGTAAGGCTAGGATTATTATAAACATGTTGCCTTGTGTTGAATAAATTTTTAAAGTATGGCATAAAGTGAAGGGAAGTGTGTGTTGAAGGCATATGCTAAAGTTTAATTGTTGCTATCAACCATAGTTATAGACTCAGAGCAATGGTGTGCTTCGAATGGGCTAAAGAAATAAAGTGCTCTAGGTTAATGTGAATTGGTAGTTGACTCGAGGACGACCAACGTCTAAGTGTGGGGTGGTGATATTTGGCCAAAATGCTATACTTTTAGTACATACCCGTCCTATATTTTGTTAGTTTAGTGATTAATTGTGCGACAATTGAGCTAAATTATGTTGTTTTATGTGCAGGAGTATCGGAAGAAAGAGTCTAATGAAATTTGCACGAAAAGAAGACAAAAATACAAGAAAAGAGCATAAAATACCAAGTACCCAAGCCTGGCTATAGACCAAGCATAGTCAGCTTTATAGCCTGCTTTACCGTGCTACAGACCAAGCATAGCCAGCTTTACCATGCTACAGGCCAAGCATATATAGCCAACTTGACCGCGCTACAGGCCAGGCATAGCCAGGCTGACCGTGCTATATGTCTGGCCTCGCGAGGTCTATAGCCCGATGATCAAAAATTGCGGGTTAAAAGACTCCAACCCGAATTTGGACTCAAGGACTTAGGCCCTAATATATAAATACTCCCTAAACGAGTTGAGAAAGAGTTGAACCCTATTTTGGGGAAGAAAAAGGCTACAGAGCACTGTGGAGCAAGAATCAAACGCATTTTCCCTCCGTTTATCTCTTTACCTTATAGTTTAATGTCTTTGAACATCATGATGATTGTAGTTATATTTATGAGTAGCTAAACTCTCTCATCTAGGGTTTGATGGAACCTATTGAAGGATGATTTTTTACTACGTTTAATATAAATTTGCCGTTGATCTTTCTCTACTTGTTCAACTATATTTTTGTTGTTGTTGATTGAATAGTTCTCAATTAACTGTGCATATTTAGTGTGTATATTTCTCGAGAGAGATTACACATTTAGGTAGTTGTTGAACAACACCACTCTTAATGTATTTGAGAGATCAATACGGAGAATTTAAAGGCGGGATTAGAGATAACGAGACCTTTGTGCGATCGTAGTGAGCGGTGAATTAGTGCTAGCTAGCGTAGTTCGAGAGAATACGTCTAGTAAATTGTGGTAATTGCTCGAGAGAGAGCTACGATACCCAAAGTACTCACGATCGGTAGAGAATACTTGGGCGAATTTATAGAAAATATGGCGGGGGAGATTCCGACAATAGGGAAAATCATAACCCTAGACTTTTCCAAATCTTGTCCACAACATTTGTTCTTTTAGTTAGAAATTACTGTGTTTTAATTACTTTGCTTTTAGTTAGTAAACATTCAAATCGTTATTTAATATTTCTGAAGGTTGATTGCTTGAATTCATGCGAAATTAGTTGTTGTAATTAGTAGGTTAATTCCATGTGGGATTCGACTTCAGACTTGTTAACCGGATTATATTTGCAACGACCGCTAGACCTCTTAGAAGACATAGTTAGGCGTGATTAGTTTGGTTTGGTTTTAACTAAAAAAAATCAAATCGAAACAAAATCAACCCGATTGTATATTTATATAATTTTAAAAATATTTTATACATATTAATATTTATTGTAATGTAATTTATAAATATTTCTTAAACTTTTTCACAGTTTTATCTTTTAACGTATTATTTCAAGTTTGGACTTAATATTCTTGAATGGTAAATAACTTTTATAGCCCATAAATGTAGTAACTCAAATAAAGTTTAAATCAATTTTAATGCTAACAAAAGAAATTCAATTCAATACTAGGAATGATGGTGTTGGATATTTATTTTTTAGTTATACATTGGTTTATAATGAAAATGTATAACTTATTTTTCATTAATTAGCAATAATTGCTTTATGCAATTTTATTATCTTTGTTATTGAATATTTTAGTATAATGCTATGACTTATCTCATATTATTGTATTATTTTCTTCAAAAATACATTATATAGTTGCATCTTACTAGGACTAAAGAAATATTTGGAGCACAAGTCACATATTTTGTGCTATGAATACTTTACAGGAAAAAACCTAGAAATCCGAAAAAAAAACCCGAAAAACCCGAAAACCCCGAGAAAAATCGAGATTGAAAAACCCAAATTTGTTGGTTTGGTTTGGTTTATAGATCTAATAACCCGACGCCATTTGTTTGGTTTGGTAATTGAAAAATCTGAATCAATCCGACCTATGTACACCCCTAATAACATATATAAGTTAGCAGTCAAAACCTCAAGCGTGGTCTTTGTAGTTATACCTTTTTAGAAATTAGTACACCAAAAAGTGTAACAACATACAAGTTTTACAACTTTTCGTATTTTGTTAAAAATATTCTTTAAACAATTTTACAGGTTGACTCTAAAAACCGAAACATGAATCAGCCATAAAAAAATGGCATTCAACATGGGATGAAGATAATATTTGATTAGTTTACATTATTTCTACAATAGGGCTAACTTGTTTTAGAAAAATGAAATTTGACCTAAAATCTGTATTTAATTAGCAAAGGTATAAATTCTGTCGGCACAAAGGAAACTAAATAATGGTTGTTAGAAAAACATTCGCACTTTTATTCGTGAACTTAATAAATAAAAAGGGCAAAATATCTTCCTTTTTATTCTCTCTTAAAAGCCACATCGATGATCAACATTCTGAGAAGAATATCATAAATAAAATAAGTTAGTATTAACCAATTAAGTATACAGCAATTTATACTGTTAAATTACAGGTAGAAGAGATTATTTATGAGTTATATTGTAGAAAGTTTAGGTGAACGTAATTATCAATCTACTAATTTAATTAGGTTTGATCTCACAAAAAAGGACAAATCTAAATTGACAACAAAATTGACCAGGGGTTTCAATTCACCAAGCCTTTTATGATCTCAATCACTATGAAATTAGATTAGATATATAGACACAGACTTGATCAAACTAAACTTAAAATGGGAAAGCAATTTAACTGTTAACTCACTTTTTTTAACAAACTATAACGTGTTTTTGTTTCTCACTGGGAGGCCCCTTGAGAGATTCCTCAGAGAATGAAGATGAAACTAAAACAGAAACTGTACATTTAATTGATTAATCAACGACGAGTCGAGAAGAGGTACATTAATCAAAGTGACTTTATTAAGTGATTCTCCACAAGTGGAAAAAATTTAAATTTCTCTATGGTTTGTTGAGGGTGTCACCATCTACAACTTTAATTATTACGTTTATGAAAAGATGGAGGATAGATAATCAGCACGATTTATTTTAAGACTCAACCAAAGAAGCTAATTGTGGTACAATGGATTGAATTGCTCTATTATTAATTAGAGTTCTCGTGTTCAGACTTTAAAAATAAAAATAAAAAACTAGCAAGAAATTGTTTCTCTTTTAATGGACCTTACAGGGCTCGAATCTTGATTAGTTCGAACCCTAAAGCGAATAGACATACCGAGTGGATAACAAAAATAAGAATCAAAGAAACCTAAAGTTGTCCAAGAATCAATGGAATACAGTATTTATTTCTAAAAGCTTCAGGTGGGATTGTCTCCCCTCTTTGGATGTTTCTCAGTCTCATCAGTTGTACTATTTGTCACCCAATGCAATATGTCTATATTCACCTTCTTAATTAGCTTCTGGTCCTGATTTCGTGGCGTGTGATATGCATCAAACTCTACTGAATGGAATTAAAGGAGAGGCTATGAATAGAATTGTTTCATATTATGTAATGATCCGGTCGGTCGGTTTGAGTATTATAACTCCGTTCCCTCATTTACTGCTCAAATTATTCTTTACAATTATTTTATGAATTACTGGGTTAGTTGAGTCGGGTCCGGAAGGATTTCGGAGTGAAATGAGACACTTAGTCTCATAATTGAAAACTTAAGTTAGAAAAGTTGGCCGGATATTGACTTACATGTAAACGATCTCGGATTTGAATTCTGATGATTCCAATAGCTCCGTATGGTGATTTTGGACTTAGGAGCGTGTCCGGAATATTTGGAGGTCCGTAGTGGAATTAGGCTTGAAATGACGAAAGTCGAATTTTTGGAAAGTTTGACTGAGGGATTGACTTTTTGAAAATGGGGTCGTAATATGATTCTGCCAATTGGAATACCTCTGTTAAGTCATTTATGACTTGTGTGCAAAATTTGAGGTCAATCGGACTTAATTTGATAGGTTTCGGTGTCGCTTGTAGAAATTTGAAATTTCAAAGTTCATTAGGCTTGAATTGGGGTATGATTTGTAGTTTTAGAATTGTTTGAGGTGATTTGAGGGTTCGACTAAGTTCGTTTGATGTTTTGGGATTTGATGGTATATTTGGTTGAGGTCCCGGGGGGCTCGGGTGAGTTCTGGGATGGTTTCGGGTTATTTTTCCTTATTTTGCAACTGTTGGAACTGGTGTCTGGTATTGTTTTTCGCGAACGCAAAGGGTCTCACGCGTTCGCAAAGAAGGATTTTGGGCTGCTGGGATTTGCCCATCGCGAACGCGATGAAGGAGACGCGAATGCGAAGAAAAGGCTGGGGAAGCCTAACCGAACGCGAGTGGCGGACGCGAACACGAAGAGGAAAGGGAGTTGGGGCCTGCCTGGCGTTAAGCCTTCGTGAACGCGGCTCGTGTCTCGCGAACGCAAAGGGCAGAGGTCGGAAGGCATCGCGAACGCAATGAGGAGATCGCGAACGCGAAGAAAGAATCTTGGCAGCACATTGTTGTGCTTCGCGAACGCGATGAAGGTATTTCTAGGCAGAATTAAAAGTTTCAAAACGGGGGTTTTGAGTTCATAACACAAAATCAAATTGGGAGCTCGGTGGAAGGCGAGTTTTGGAGAGATTCTTGCGTGGGTGTTTGGGGTAAGTGATTCTTATCCAGTTTTGATTAATTTTCATGATTATGCCTTCGAATTCATCATTTAATGGGTGAATTAAGTTGAAAAATTTAGAAAACCCTCTTGGTTTAATTTGAAGATTTGAGGGTCGGGTTGAGGTCGAATTTTGGTAAAATTAGTATGGTTAGACTCGTGGTTGAATGGACTTTCGAATTTTGTAACTTTTATCGGGTTCCGAGACATGGTCCCCACAGGCGATGTTTGAGCTAAATTTCGGATTTTATTGGAAAATTAGTATTTTCTTATGGAATTAAATCCAATAAATTTTATTGACTGAATCGAATTATTTGTGACTAGATTCGAGGCGTTTGGGGGCCAATTCACGAGGAAAAGACATTGTAGAATAAAGAATTATACGGCTTGAGGTAAGTAACAGTTCTAAATTTGGTCCTGAGGGTATGAAACCCAGGAATATATATTATGTGATTGATTTTGACGTGACGCACATGCTAGGTGACGGGCGTGTGAGCATGCACCGTAGGAATTATGACTTGGTAAATTCCATGGAACTGTGCAGTTGAAAAATCTATTGATATCCGTACATTTTTCCCCGTATTAGAGAAATTGATCTATGAATCATGTTTAAATCATATGTTTATACTGTTAGGACCCACATAGGTCGTGTACTTGTAAAATTATTTTCTAAATTGTTGTTTTGCACTCAGTTACAGTTCTATTTGCACATTTTTACCTTAGTCTCTCTTATTCATTATTGATGCATCATATCATTGTTATTGGGCTGCTTATCATGATTTCTGAGAGCCCGAGAGACTGGAGAGGTTGATGACTGAGTGAGGCCGAGGGCCTAATTGTGAGGATATTTATGGATCGGGCTGTACTCCGCAGCATGTTTTATTGATTTATGCCATGATTGGCTTGATATAGCGCTTGGGCTGAAGGAGTCCCTCCTGAGTCTGTACACACCCTCAGTGAGCGCAGGTACCTACTGAGTGAGAGTGCCGAGTGATGAGTGACTGTGAGGAATGAACGACTCTAAGGAAAGAGTGACTGTGAGGAAAGAGTGACTGTGAGGTTGGAGTGAATGGGAGGAATGAGTGACTGTTACTCTAAGAGGATGCATTGATTTCATTATTTGCTGCATTTCAGCTGTCATATATCACTTTTTTTGGAAATTTTGGAAAAATATTATTTTCTGTTTCGGTCAAAGTTGATATGAAATTTCAGTGAAATCTTAAATGTTGAACTTGAGAGCATGCCTACTCTTTTATATTGGAAAGTATTGTATTTGGACTTAGCTGAGAAGCTCGTCACTACTTTCAGTTCTTTATTTATTATTGTTACTTACTAAGTTGGTTGTACTCATACTACATCCTGCACTTCGTGTGCAGATCCAGGTGATCCCGGATACAATGAGTGTTGATTCTTTCACACAGTCAATTTTCCGGAGATTCAGAGGTAGCTGCCATGTTTCGCATACCTTGTCTCTCCTTCCCTACCCTTTTGTTTATTGTATTTGGTCTCAGATTATTATAGACCACGTTTTTCAGACTTGTAATGTATTGATGCTCATGTACTCAGTGATATCAGATTTTGGGAGTGTGTGTATCGGTATTTGCGAGACTTGTGGATTGTGTTTAAATATTTTATTTTCAAGCCTAAAAGAAATTATGATTTATTGAGGTTGTCGGCTTGCCTAGTATCGAGATAGGCGCCATCACAACAGGTTAGGATTTTGAGTCGTGACATATTATGAGTAAAATTGTAGTTTAGCCTTTATCTTTCGCATATACTTATTCGTACTTAATATTTATAATAAAATCATACTACATTTAGCCTTAAGATTGAGAAATTAAAGTCAATATACTCTTAACTGCATGGCTCATGTAGTTAAGAGAAAAAAATATATAGAAACAAAAACAATGGTGTAAACATTCAAAGTACAAATAATTGTGTTAGTACTCCCTCCCCTCTAGAAAGTAATTCAAAAGAAAAATCCCTTTTTCTCGTCACATATTCTAAAAGAAAAAGAGAGACTAATAGTACGTACCTATGTGAGACTCTTCTTTTTGATCATTTCTTTTTTATCTACGTCTTCATTGCTCAAAAAGATTTCATTTATGTACGTATAAACCATAATGTTCTTTTTTGAAGAACTTTAATTTTTTTTTTCTAATTGTTGAGTATTGAAGTTTTGATGATTAACAAAGTATGACTAAATGTTCAAAGAACTAGGTCCTCAATATAGCTGCTTAACTGTTCTGAAGAATCAGCTCCTCTCCTTAGGAGAAAGAATCATCTCCCCATGAGTGATACTTGTATGTCCGTACAAGACAGTAACTTTATCTCAAAGTTGCCCAAGTCCGAGTTTGGTAGAAGATGGCTGCTATAAGTGATAATGGTCGTTGCTCAAGAAGATACGGATAATTCAGTCAGAGACAAAAGTCACAAAGCTTGTGAAATCCTTGGAACAATAGTAGTCCTATCAAAGAGGAATCTGATTATGAATAGGACTCCAAGAAGATCTCAGGTTGTGCTTTAAATAAGATCGACTTTGGACTTTTGAACTATCCTTTTACACATCAACTAAAGAGTCATAAGTCGTTTACTTGTATTGAGTACTTGCCTTGTATTCTTCCTGAGTCAGTCTAGTGAATGTGTTTTCGGAAATTGAGTTGTAATCAAGTGTCATAAACAATTAGTGAGTTGGAGTGAGTATTTTGCTTTACAAGTTAGAGTAACTTGTGAATCAAATAGGAGTAGTAGGAGTACTGAAGAATATTTAATTACAGTCATGTAATTGATACATTTTGGCTAATTATTCTAGTGGAGTTTGAATTGAAAATTCTACGTGGTAGGTCGGGATTTTTGCACCTTTTGAGCTGGGTGATTTTTCACGTAAAAATTATTGTGTTCATTTTATTGCTTGTTTACTTTACGCTTAAGGAACACGGTAAAGAACCAAGTTCTTTAGTAATCCATATGGGCACTCAAACTAATAATTGGTATCAGAGCAGGTTATATCATTTACACCGCTAACACCTAGAGAGATCTTGGAAGCAAGATGAGTGCCCCGCCCCTGCGCGGAATTAATAAAGGACAATCAACTACCAGGCCACCCCTGTTCAATGGAAAATATTATAGTTGGAGGAAAGCAAGAATAGAAGACTTTCTGACAGCTGAAGACTATGAACTATGGACCATAGTGAACCAAGTTCCTTTGATTCCTACTAAACAAAATGCACAAAATGAAACAGTTCCTAAGGACCCCTCCGAATTTGTGGCAGCAGATTTCAGAATGATGGAGAAGAATGCAAAGGCTAAGAAAATCCTTATCTGTGGACTTGGTCCTGATGAGTACAATAGAATTTTTGTGTTCTCTAATGCGAAGCAAATATGGGATGCACTCCAAACTTCTCATGAAGGAACAAACCAAGTAAAGAGATCAAAGATTGAGCAACTCATGAGAAACTATGAGTGTTTCTTCATGAAGGAGTCGGAGCCCATCTAGGATATGATGACTAGGTTCACTATAATAACCAATGAACTGAAATCACTTGAAAAGGTGTTTACCTCAAAAGAGTTGGTTAGCAAAGTTCTAAGAATCCTTCCAGCTTCATGGGAATCAAAAGTCACTGCAATCCAGGAAGCCAAGGAATTGGAGAAAATCTCACTTGATGAGTTGGTTGGAAACTTAAAAACTCATGAAATAAGAAAGATAGAACTGCGCAAGGAAGAACCAAAGAAGGATAAGGCCTTGGTTCTTAAAGCATCTGAGGATGATGAATCTGATTATGATGATCCTAATTTAGCAATGTTTGCCAAGTTCAAGAGGTTCATGAAGAATTCCAAAAGTGCATCCAAGAGAGAGACCAGTAGTAAGCCCAAGCAGATCGACAAAGATAACTATGATGGGTGCTACAAGTGTGGCAAGCTAGATCACATGGTCAAGGACTGCCCAATGTGGGAAACTGAGCGAAGGAAAGAACGAGCTGAAAAAAAGAAAGGGGAGAAGATGAGAGAAAAGGGTTCCAACAAAGGAAAAATCCTAGGCAAAGGATTTACTGAAGCAATGAAGGAGGCATTCTTGGAAGCATATGAGGACAGTGGAAGTGATCAAGAGGAAGAAAAGAAGTATGAAGCTATAAGTCTCTATGCTGTGATTGATGAACACCAAGTTGTGAAGACAGAAGCCCCAGTACAGCTTGGAATACACATTGGAAAACCTCCTTTGTTCGATGAACACTACTATGATGAATAAAAGCTACGTATGGAAGCATTTCTCCAGGCTACTGACTCTAACCTATGGGTAATTGACATGCATGGACCAATTCTCCTAACCAAATTGCTTAGTGAAGGTAACAAATGCAGCAAAAGAGAAGAGGAATACGATGAGGAAGATCGTCAGCTAGTTCAGAAAAATGCTAAAGCAAAGGACTTGCTCTACAGAAGACTATCTAGAAGCAGTCTCCTCAGAGTGTCCTGTTGCATCTCTGCTCATGATATATGGAGGATCTTGGAAACTGACTGTGGAAATGAAAATATCGAAGTGGCTTTGATGGCGATTGAAGAATCCAAAACAGAGGAAGAAGTGATAGGAATGATGGTTATGAGTGATTCAGAAACTGAAGATGAAGCTAACAAGGTAAGTATATCTGACTTGAAAGAAAATATACATGTTATGTCCAAAACACAACTGATGGCCATAATTGTTACCTTAATGAATGAAATGGATAAAATGAGTACTGAAAATGATCAGTTAATAAACAACCTTACTTGTGTCAAACTTGATATCAAACAGCTTGAATCTAACAAAGCTAGTTTAGAGAAACAAGTCAAAGACCTTAAGAACCAGGTTCTTGAGCTTACTTCTGAGAATGAGAAGTCTCCTGATATACATGGCAAAGGAAAAATGAGTGATCTGCAGGATAAGCTTGAAAATGAATAAAAAATTACTAATGATAATCTTTGTGATGCTGAATGTAGAAATAAAGTCCTGCATGAAAACCTAGAAAAGGCTAATTATGAACTCTCTAGACTAAGCAAATGGCATAGAACTTCTTATGCTTTGAATTGGCTGAATGAAAACTGGCTCTAACAAATCTGGAATTGGCTACAGAAAACCTGTCCCTAAATTTGACCCAAAGTATGTAGGAATTTCTGATAATAACATGTGCACTCATTGTGGAAGAGTAGGATACTTTAGAGACACTTGTCCTGCCTTAATTCATGCTCAGATTAGAAACACTTTTGGTATTGCTAAAAATGTGAAGAGGGAAGAGGAGCCAAAGGTTAATCCTCCTGTCCATTCTTAGTGGATTAAGGTTAACAAGAAAATAACTTCTAATCCACTCCCCTTCTGGGCAAGAAGGGATCTGATTCATCCTTTTTTTCAACAAAAAAGGACCCAAGCTTGTATGGGTTCCCAAAACTAACTTGTGAAGTTTGGTACAAGCTAAGGTGAGAGAAAACAATCAGGACTGGTATCTAGACAGTGGATTCTCAAGACATATGACTGGAGAAAAGAAAATATTCCTCTCATTGACAACCTTCCGAGGAGGGAGTGTGTCATTTGAAAATGGGAAAAAGGGCCAGATAACAGGTGGCAAGTCACTCTATCATGCTATATAAGATGTGTATTATGTGGTAGGTCTTAAACACAATCTTCTTAGCATCTCTCAAAAGTGTGACAAAGGAAATAAGGTAAAATTCAATTCCAAAATTTGCACTGTCACAAAGCTTGATACTAATGAAATTATATTAAAGGGTAAAAGACATAACAATGTCTACAAGATATCGATTATGTCACTTTCCCAGAGGAGCACACCTGCTTGAGTGTAGTGGAAGATTATCCACTGCTATGGCATAGGAGATTGGGACATGCTAGTCTCTCTCAACTCAACAAGTTGGCAGCAAAGGACTTGGTCTTTGGGCTACCTAAAGTCGAGTTCACCTCTGACAAGGTATGTGATGCCTGTGTTAGAGGGAAATATGTTAGGTCATCCTTTAAATATAAAAATTTTGGAAGTACTTCTAAACCTATGGAATTCCTTCACATGGACCTATGTGGACCAATGAGAATAAGGAGCAGAGGAGGTAAGAGGTATGTGTTTGTGATTGTTAATGACTTCTCCAGGTATACCTAGACTATGTTTTTGGATCCAAAGATAAAACCTTTGATGTTTTCTGTGTATTTGTCAGAATGATTCAACAAAAGCTAGGATGTAATGTTTTAAATATAAGAACTGACCATGGAACTGAATTTGAAAATTCAAAATTCCTTGAGTTTTGTGGCTCACATGGCATTGATCATAATTTCTCTGCACCTAGAACTCCACAACAAAATGGGGTTATAGAAAGAAAGAATAGATCCTTAGAAGACATGAGGATGACCATGTTGATTGTTGATAGTAGGCTATATTTATACAATTTAGATACTATTTATAGTCTAAATTAGCCGCACTTTATTGATATTTGAATGTTAAAAAATAACAAAATGCTCGAATTAAGAATTTTATGCTTTGCAGGAGCCACTCCGAGCTAGGAGGAATCTAAAGAGTGTTTTGGAGTCAATATGGAGTGTGGAAGGCCAATCGAAGGTTAGCCCGGTCAAAAAGGAGCGAGAAAAGTAAGCGGGGAGGTCCTATCCAGGTGCACGGCCGCAGAGTTGACCACGAATTGGACTGTGTACTGGAGGCAGAACACTGGCTGAAATGTGCAGCCGAATTCGTGGTCGAATCCGCGGCCGCGGACGGGCGGACAGAGGCCAACAACTCAGGGCCAATTATGTAATTTTTAAGGCGACTAACCTAAACCTATATGAATCCTAATTCGCCCAAAAGAGAAAGAGAGCTGTTTTTAGGAGATTTTGAGAGGCAAGAACAAGAGAGAGAAGACGGAGAATTTTTTAAGAGTTTTCATCTTCTTCTTCTTACTTCCATTATTGATTATGAATTGTTATAGTGAATTTTTATCTATTAGTATGAGTAGCTAAACCCATCATCTAGGGTTGATGGAACCAATTATTGGATGAAATTTTGACTATGTTTAGATATAATTGAGCCGTTCTTATTCTATGATTGTTCAATTATGTGTTGTGTTGTGATTAATTGAAAGGTCCCTTGATTAATAGTGTCTAGTTACCTTGTGTTGTTTGAGAAAGAACACTTGATTAGATTGTTGTTGAACAAAACCACTTTTGGGTAAGTTAAGAGATTAATTACTTGAATTTAAAAGCGGGGTTAGAGATAATGAAGCTTTGGTGGGGTAATTCTGAGTTGCATAAATTGTTAACTAGAGTAGTTCGAGAGAATGCTTCTAGTGAATTATCCTAATTGATCGAGAGATAATTACGGTAGCCCGGAACTCATAATCCTCATAGAGTATTACGGCAAGATTATAGCTAACGTATTAGGAATTAGTCCGGCAATTGGGGAAATCAATAGCCCTAGATCCTTTTACCTTTGAATTCAACCTTATTCTTGATTATTGCTAATTTTGTTGTCATTTTTCATTAGATAAATAAATTCCACTTATGCTCTATTAAAAATCTTGCATCTGGAAATTGTCTGAGTTTATCATTAGCATTGTTAAAAGTTGTAGTAAATAGGTTAGTTCCCTGTGGGATTCAACTCCGGACTTGAACCGGATTATATTTGCAGCGACCGCTTAGTTCTTTTTACAAGGCATAGTTGGGCGTAATCAAATTTTGGCGCCGTTGCCGGTGAATTAACGGTGTTATTTATTACAACTTAGAAGTATTGCTAGGATTCTTAGTTTAGATCAATTTCCTACGGTGTTAAAATTTTTCCATTAAAATTCTCACGTTTGAACTCTTCTGTGACTCAGGTGTATGCCTAGAAGCTCTTTGAGGACTGGTTGAACTTTTTGAAGGACTCTCAGACCCCGAGAAAGCATTCAGGGCATTGAATTGGACCAACAAGAAGAACAAACAGTTAAAACAAAAAGACCAACTCGAAAGTGAAATGGACAGCGTGGACGACGTCAACGTAAACAATCGGAATGATTTTGTTGACCCAAACAATGGAGTGGTGCCACCTCTTGTACCGGAAGCTGCTCTTTATGATTGGGCACAACCAACTGTTGATAACCTAGCCACCGCCATTATTGTTCCTCAAATACAAGCGGAGACATTCCAGATTACCAACAACATGTTGCACCCGTTGCAGAATAAGGGACTGTTCTCCGGGTCATACATAGAAGACCCACAACAACATCTGGATAACTTCCTATCAATTTGTGTGACTCAAAGACAACCGAATGTGACTCCGAAAGCAATTAAGCTATTACTATTCCCATTCTCAGTGACTGGAGAGGCTCAAACTTGGCTGAATTCGTTCCCAATAAACTCCATTGCTACTTGGGAAGAATTAGTCAAGCAATTCTTAAACAAGTTTTATCCTCCCAACAAGACTGCAAGGCAAATTGATGAGATATTGCAGTTCAGGAAGAAACCGATTGAGACATTGCAAGAAAACTGGNAACTTGGCTGAATTCGCTCCCAATAAACTCCATTGCTACTTGGGAAGAAATAGTCAAGCAGTTCTTAAACAAGATTTATCCTCCCAATAAGACTACAAGGCAAATTGATGAGATATTGCAGTTCAGGCAGAAACCGACTGAGGCCTTGCAAGAAACATGGGAGAGGTTTAAGGGTATACTAGTGAAGTGTCCACACCATGGCATTCCAGATCAGATGTTGGGACAGAGATTCTACATGGGTTTGGCAGACAGTTTGAAGGCCAATGTAGATGCTTCAACTGGGGGTGCATTTTTGAGCAAAACATTCACAGAGTGCAAGATTCTTCTCGACAAGATGGCTCAAAATTCAGGCTGGATGACTAGAGGTACGACACTTACACCAATAGTGCATTTTGTTACTCTTGACCCGAACAATTCCAATGCAGAGAACATAGCCACTCTCATGACCCAGATGAGCTTTCTGACAAAGAAAATTGATGAGATGG